>JBBPMA010000043.1:0-48053 GCA_038090075.1 Xanthoconium purpureum
GTTGAAGCATGGCGAGCATGAAGCATTGCAACGTAGATGCGGTCTGCAAAAGAATGGGTTATTGCATACCCCAATACACATTCAGACCGACCGTTTCTGCGCCGGCTACCGGATTTCAGTCAGTTCACGAACTGAACTCCATTTTATCCCACACAACTTACCTACAAAGGCAGTTGCACATGTATCTCTAAATAACTGAAGTCGCTCAAGATCATCATCTTTCGTGGCCCTCAAGAGATCAATCGCCATTGCCGGCGCACTGCTACGCATAGCCTGCCTTCGGTGAGCCCAGACCAAGAACCCGAATGAGTACAAACTTTACCTCACGTTTTATAGCGTGCTGAAAGGGTTCTTCTATCATCTGTACGGCACAACGCTTGGAAACTACTGCCTTGCGTTTCAAGACAGCGCCTGGGAACCACTCTGGCAAACTGAGGACTAGGATGCTGATCAGCTTGATAGTACCAGTGCGAAAAGAGTGACGACTTGCGGAAAGGAAAATTATCGACAACGGACGATGCTTCGGGTGTTAGACTCTGCAGGGCCAGGGTATTCCCGCGTTCAAATAGTTCAACGAGAGGGTCATGATCGGGGGCAACCTCGTAGTCGTACACGACTGACATGATCATAGCTGCAGCAAACCTAAACATGTCTCCTCCGTTGGTACATACACTCTCGACCAACTGAGCAATACTCGCCTTTGAATATGCTTGACAAAATCGTGAGGTTCGCTGAGAATATCCGAGACGAGTTGGCGGGCCTTTTTAAGCTGAACTGGACGATAAGCGATAGCGGCGTCAGCCCTGAAGGCCTGATGAAAGATCCTCCTCTGTGAGCGCCACCTGTCACCGTACGGAACCCAAGCCAAGTTGAAGGACAAGCCAAAACTAACGAAGCGGGTTTTAGACTCATACACCAATGAAAAATAACAACAGCGCACGGATCTAGCACGGCAAGGAAGGGCCTATCCGAGTAGATACTGGATCGGCGGTCGAGCAGGTCCTTGGCAATTTTCTTTGAGTTGATTACAATGATTTCTTGTTTCAGAACACGAATCATAAAGATGTCACCTATGATTACGGGGTAAGGCTCTCATTCATAGGTGAACTAATAAAGGATTAATGCGAACCATAGCGGATCGCCCATTCGGTGTAGGTCAACCAAGGCTTCTTCGGGTCGATACTAAGAATGTTTCCGACGAGGGGGAGAGGAACGGGTCCCGGAGGGAGACGAAAGCCACGGACTGTTCGTCGCCGCCCGTTGAGTAACGCGAGGGTGGAGACCACCACCACGCCCACCGCCAACAAGGTCTGCATTGAATTGAAAGGCACGGAGCGAATCATCTCAGTCTAGGAGGGCGAGGGGGAGTGAAATACTGTGCACCTATTATATAGACCGCAACTCCAACGGGGTGAACCGAGGAAGTGAGTGAAATAATCTCCGCGGATAGTTTCATGATGCCAAGAACGGAGCCAACGCCCAATGGGTGAAAGGACGCACTAAGGAAAGTACCTTGCATTATGTAAGCGAGATCAGCGCAGTAGGCGACGTGACGCTCTCCTTTTGCACCGCACCGTCTTCGCATATCAAGGCTTAGTTAGCATGTTGGACTTACTACGTGAGCTTTGACGTCTTCTGTTTTCTCAAAAGATTGATATATCCATGGTCCCAGTTTGTATCCCCCTCCAATGTCAGTCGCCATATCACACTTCTATCTCCACAGCATCTGACAACGGGTTTCTGATTTCCCAGTTGGCTGCCCAACCAGAATATCTCCCGATGGAAATCAAGGCTCAAGGATCTGTCCGAGATGTCACAACGGTGAGTGTGCTGAAAACCGGGAGTCTCGCCTAGTCTCATGGCGCCGTACTAGCCTCCATGTTTGCCGCCAAGTCGCGCAGGTGGCTCGAGTTCTGTTTCGTGCCCTTGATTCCGCTCAAATCGAGAAGTGTTTGGATGTGTGGGATATGCCAGCTTCAGACTGAGATGCAGCCAGGGTGAGTCGTGGCTCCCCTTCTTCACAACAGCGGATTCCGATCTTGCTCCGCCCGCGGCGAATTAGTTGGGAACCACCTGTAGCTCAGCCGGGATACCAGCACCCTGGCGTACAAAACCAACTTCATTATGGGCCGCCGGTCGGTGGACCACAGAATAACCCCAAGGGCTATCAGCCAGGGTACATTTACAGCGAATAAGCCAACACATATGTGCGATCCTTTCTTTCCACCCTCGTTACCTCTGTACTATATCACATGTATCCCGAACTGCTCCAGACTGTACTCCTATGCTGTAGTAGCCATAGTGCTGCAATGGACCTCAGACTCGTATTTGCTTGTCATCGCCTGCCGGCGGTCACCCTCGGCTTCCTCCCAAATTTAAAAGACACCACTATCAGTCCGCCCAACAGAAATCCGCCAACCGCTGACACCGAACTAGCAATCCTCGCATTTTGTGTCCACTGTTCCAAGGCAGTGCGGGTAGCGACAAGTGGCGCTGGCGCAGGATCCGTCCCGCGGTTGTTTTGGAAGTCCCTTAATGCGGTTTGGGGGTCAGTAAGACTCATCAGTCCAACAAGCGCAGGTTTTGAGGACGTTACGCCTTGATGGACGACGTATACATTCTGAACAAAGCGTCGCAGCACGTCGTCAGCGTGCGTTGCAGGCCACAGAACTGCCTGACTTACCCTCAGGAACACATCTCCGAGCAGCCAGTCCCCCGAGTTCACCTGCGAAACCACACGTGAGCTATTCGAAATACTACATTGCATCCGTTCACGCACGCCATCGTTGATCTGCACGCCCCCCATGCACCACCCATTCCCCCGCCCACCCTCTGCCCAACTTACATCCTCGGGATGCACTGCGTACTCTCTTCCTTCGTCACCTTGCCCAAACGCGAAGCGAACGTCAACAGCGCGGTCGCATCGCACCTCCCACAGATTTGTCTGTGCATTGTACCTCGTCGATCCCCCAGTCCCAACGCTGTCCCAAAACGCATTGACATCCGGTGTAGGTCCGAGAATGAGCGTCGTACCCGTGTCAAGCACCGCGATTGGCGAGGGTGCACCAGGCACCAGAGATGTAGACAATGGCAGTGGGTAACCGTTGATGGTCAAATTGCGTATGGGGAGTTTCCAGTAGTCATACGGGCTCGCCTGCGTCTTGAACACGGGAAAGTATGTTACTTCGGCGGGTCCGCCTACGATAGATGGGTCGAGCTCGCCGATGGTGAACGACGAGTTAGTGGCATTGGGGTCGCTGAAATTGCCCTCTCGACCAAGCTTGAAAGCGAAGAAACGGTCGGAATCGCCCAAGTGGGCGAAGATATTGTCGAGGAGAGTTGTCCCCACTGTGGATCGGATGGCGGCTGCAGGCGGAAACGAGAGGCCAAGGATTCCCGAGTTTCCGGTAGTTCCAAGGTAGAGTCCATTCGTTTCATTGGCTAATGCTGTAAGACGGTATGAATATCGACTGGTAACGATTGAATCGAATGATTATCGTACCGAATGTCTGAGAGACTACCTGGATAGTACCGAGGGTGACAACTTCAGTGGCTACAGTGCCCTGCACGGAACCAAGCAGGTAAGCCAGCTTGAACCATATCCTGGACAAGTGAAGACTGGAGGATGCTGATGAAGAGTACATTGTGACTCCTTGACAGTCTGGGTCTGCGCAACTTGAAGAGACGACCCACTTAGGCAACAAAGACATAATAAGCGAATACCCACGCATCACCGAGAAAGAATGTACCAAATCTGAAGAACCAGTATCGAAGGTAACCCAGAAGTTTTGACCTCCAATGCTTGAAGAAGATGAGACTACTGTAGTGCATTCAAGCGACTGCGCTTACTCCACATTTACCAGATAGGCACTGCAACGGAGCGCATTGAGAAGATGTGTCAATCGACACCAACGTATTCACTTACAATTCCTCGCTGTCAAAAATTGACATTCTGCCTTCGCCAACGAGGTTCTTCACTTTTCGAGGAACGCGCCGCAAGGTAAGCTGCGTGCCCTTTGTGATGAGAGTAGCTCTGCCGTTCATTCTTGAGCCTAGTTGGAAGTGGACAACAGTGAGTCATCGTCCGACAGAGATGTCTGGTGTGAGGGTTCGTAAGTAGGCTGCTTTCGAATATGACGACACGAGGTTTCAATTCGGACGGGTGATACAACGAGGCAGTTCACACAATGGTCAAATGCGTACATCATACTAGTTGCATTATCACAGACGTTGCTTCTGTGCAAAGATTGATAGCATGAGTTATTAGTCGCTGGTTCAGCGTTCAGGCTGTCACACTCACTTACATTACCCTAACGCGCCTGCCTCCGGCTATCGAGCTCTTTAGCTTGTTCCCATACATCGACCGTGACCTCTCCCTGTAACCGGGATGCTGCGAGAATCCTGGACGTTGCGAGTTAACCAATGTGACAGGAGATATCAGCGAGAAGGTGCTGACCTCGCCACCTTCATGAGATGCACAAGCTCGTCCGAAGTTACCGACTTATCTTGTTGTCGCCGACGGACAAAGTCGTCTTGGATATGCTGTGCGTACGTGAGAGATTATTCAGCGTATCAAGTATGGCGACCAGCATCACCTTGGCGGTCTCATCAGTTACTTGCACCTTTCCGCTCATCGTCTTGCATGCAGCGATGTATGAGCGATAGACTGACATTTTTTCTGCCGGAGGCAAAGAAATCTCATCTTTAAGTTTATATAAGTTAGGAGTGGTAGAAGAGCATCGGAGGGGGATGTTAATGCTCGTCTGCATCCATGTATAAAAACAAGATATCAGCGATAGCAAGGATGTAAAGGTCCAATATCCGGCATTACCTGAAATAATGCACTCTTCCTTCCTTCGCTCACTACAACCATGGAAAGATCTGTGTGAAAGGTGAATCTACTTGAAAACGGAAATACGTATTCCACGGTCTGCGAGTTCATTACGTCTTGAATTGCTCGGACGTTCATAATACCTGTCATTCAGTATCGTTATTGATCAGGAAAGAGAAAGAAAGCTGTTACGTACCTCTCTCCAGCAGTTTACCCTCTTGTATTGCATTCTCAGTCAAAAGGATAATTGTTCCGAGGGGAAGCTGAAGGTATCCGGAGTGTAAGTCCTCTTCTTTGCTTTCAGGAAGGAAGGGGGTCTCGTTCAGGAGATCTAACGAAAGTGGGATAAGAAGGTGCTGAGGCAGAAGTTCTGCAAGGACGTGAGAGAGTGTCGGAGTGAGCTCTGTCGAAGAAGGCTGGGGAAAATGCGATATCGTCAGGGAAGGTGGGAGAAGCGGGATTGCACGAGTATGTCTATGACGAGGATTAGCGACAGAACAAGGTATATATCTCTCTACAAACACTGTTGACGTCAGCTGAAGAAGCAGCCATTCTGCCGCATCGTCGTCGCCACCCAAGGCCTCGCGGGATATCCAATCAATGAGATCTCTGCGAGCGCTGAGGTCGACGTCTCCGGGAGTTGGGCCTGCAGGGTCCGCCCGGTAACAAAGAACGTGCAATACGGGGACTTCTGGCGAAGAATCGTCCTCTACGTTGAGGCTTGGAAAAACCATGTCAGAAAACAGGAGGTTACCAGTAAGTTCATCATCACATACGGCTCTGACGAAGCAATCCCAACGAAAATAACCACATCGGTCGAATGCAAGTTCTCTACGTCAGAATTGTCATATATCTTGGGTGCATCGTCAATGGAGTACCCAACAGTGACCTGAAAAGGGTACCTTGACTCGAACGCCTATGTGAGGGGCTCCTGGTACGGGGAACTTGTGAGGCTGAGAGGACCGATGTGGGGGAAAGCTTGCTAACACAACTGGTAAGTGGATAACTTCGAAGAGGCAACGCGAGCGCACTTGAATCTGGCTGAGCAAATTCAGCGGTTCGCCATGAAGACTCGGCTGGCACAGAGACAGTCCATAAGATAGACGCGGTTCCAAGGCAATCAGGGTCGATGACATTTGAGTCATAGTCATGGTGTGCAGGTTGTATCCCCCAGCCTCCACACTTGTTGTTACCGAGCCTGGCGAGATACATTTCATTTTGAAGCGAGGTGTCCTGGACCATGGCGCGAAAGCGTACAAGTGTGCCACGCGTGTACGATTCTGGGGGATGAGATACATCGAGTGGCGGGAGCTACGAGTACGATTAGCGTGAAGCTGGTGAGGCTGGCTGATGTCGTTAACCTGGTCTAATGCGCGAGTGTCGCTCGCGGTGAGGAACAGATCAGAAAAGTGTTTTGCCACTACCGATGGAAAGCGGTGCATGCGTTTGTCGTCGTCATTGTCGTCGTCGTCGTCGTAGATGCGCTGTATGACTTTTGCTGGGTCGGCTATCTCGTCGATGGCCTGCACCGCGACCATGATCAAAGTACCCCCTGCTTACAAAGACGGCAAAGACAGTGTTGGGTCATCAGCGTGGCTGTGTCACCCAGCACAGTCTTATTTCCTCGACAACGACGACGACGATGGGTCTTTTCAGTCGTAAAAAGCAGCGCAGCGACACGGACGACCAGAACGGCGAGCGCAAGAAGGAGAAAGGAAGCTGGAGACGCCCTGCAAGTAAGTCTCGTTGACCAAGTCGTTCTTTCCCAGTCCCTGACCGCAGCAATCCCAGATACCGCTTTCAAGCAACAGCGTCTGAAAGCATGGCAGCCCATCCTCACCCCCAAAACCGTCTTGCCTACGCTGTTTATCACCGGCATCATATTCGCCCCGATAGGCGGTCTGCTCGTGTGGGGAAGCAGCTTGGTATGCCGTTCATTCGTTCCCAGTTCATCTCCCTGACCATTCTACCTATGTCCATCCTCGCCTCCCTTTCATGTCTTTTTGGAATCCATAGGTGTCTCAAATGACTTTCGATTATACGGATTGCTGGAATTTGCAAAACTCTACGTCCTTGGACAATCTTACGTTTTCCACCATGCCTTCGTATTCATACGACCTTCGCTCCTCCGACAGCGGAAAATCCATCACTCCACCAACCTATGCGTACTTCTACAATTCAACAGCTCTCCCCAGTTTCCAACACTCTTGCTTCATCAAATTCGACATTGTAGCAGACCTACCGGCTCCCGTATTTCAATATTACAAGCTAACCAACTTTTTTCAAAACAACAGACGATACGTACAAAGTCTCGACACCTCACAGCTTCAGGGTCACTATGTGAGTCCAAGCACGCTTAGCAGCAGCAACTGCAAGCCACTGGCGGTGACAAGTGATGGAAAGGGTATCTACCCGTGCGGTTTGATCGCTAACTCGCTGTTCAATGGTAGGGCCTTGACTCTTTCGATTATTGTTCAATGATCCACCTGGAACGACACAGATACAATTTCTGGCTTCCGTCCAACGTCTGATATATCTGGCGCGTCGGACTACAACTTTACCCAGAACGGCATCGCTTGGCCAGGCGAAGCCAAGAAATACAGTGCAACATCCGGTTATGTTGGAAAGCTCGACGAGATCGTGCCTCCCCCCAACTGGGCTCTCAGATACCCAAACAACTACTCAGACGAAAATCCACCTCCAGATCTCACGAAGGATGAACATTTCCAAAATTGGATGAGAACAGCAGGTCTACCCACGTTTTCGAAACTGTATGGGAGGAACGATACGACTACCTTACCTGCGGGACAATACCAGGTCCAGATCTATTACAGTGAGTTGGTGCATGTGGATACCTCACAATGTGGCTCACATTTCGTGTTCAAGATTATCCGGTGCAGGGTTTCAAGGGAACCAAGTCACTCGTGATTTCCACCGTTTCTTGGATAGGTGGCAAGAACCCGTTCTTGGGATGGGCCTACGTGGCCGCAGCAGGCATATTCGTGCTTCTCGCGCTCGCAGGCACCATTCGCCACCTCTTCAAGCCTCGGTATGTTGTTACCTTCCAAGCAAATTCTAGGCTCACAGTATTGCAGACGTCTGGGAGACATGTCCCTACTTTCTTGGAATCAATAGAGACAGGGATGAGCACTAGCGATCGCTGGTTGTACTTAAAGCGCGCAGACGGGATACAGACACGCCCTATTCTATACACCAGATTTCGTTTCTCCCATGTAATACAGCGCTCCGACCTACGGACTGTTGCACTTATAATTGTAATATTTATTGTGGGAGGCTTGTGCGTAAGGTATAAGGTATCAAGGTGCTGTTGGGAGGTGCTACCTAAAGGAACCCCCTCATACATACACATCTTGGGTGTCGAGGAACTGCTGCATCATCTCTTGCTGTGTAGTAAGATCAGCGGTTCCCTCCGCGGCTACAGTCGTTTTGCAAGGTTTAAATTGAGTTATTGTGAGAGGCTTGCGCGTAAGGTATCAAGGTGTCGTTGGATCCTGTGTTGCGGAAGGGAGAGATGGGGTAAACCCAACTCCCTCACAAGTGATCATTGTACTGTCGGGCACATTTTCATCAAGGTGAAACTGTGCTCCTGTCATTAATTGGGCTATGTGGATAGCAGTTCTGTTGCGCCTCAGTCCGTGCTGTTGCGCCTGACGAGAATCGACGTACCGAGTATGATCTGTCAGCGGACCGACTTTGACGATCGAGGTCCCCTTGGCCAGAGCAAGGAAGATGATCATCTGGTCCTGCAGATACTCGTCCACACATCCCCCATGGTGCAAATTTCTCACGAGCTCCCTCGCAGCCTCTTCCCCCACCGTCTCTGGCTTCTTCTCCCGTGTGCTCACCGCAGACCCCGCGATCAGACACCCCTTGTCCGACTCGGCCCATAACAGGATGCTCCCGCCAGCGCCGACGACGTCTTCGTCGCGTTCCCTCACCGACGTAATGGCGATCTTGCTTGAGGGGATTCCGCTCTGCAAGAGCGTGCGGTGTGCGCCCGACACCATGCGCTGTGCGATCCATAGGGGTAACCCACCTACGCGGGCGCCTCCCCGGATCGCGGTCACTTGTCCGCGCTCTGTCACCACGACGGGGGGGAGTGGCCCTGCAATGAAGGCCATGGTGCAGAAGACGGAGCCACCCCCTTTCGGGTAGTACCCGCGTCGGTTGATGGTGAGCGTGGGGGAGATGCGAAAGTGTTTGGAAAGGAAGGGGAGGAGGATGAATTGCGTGTATTCAATTTGGGGGGCGAACGTGGCATTGGTGCCGCCGAGGAGCGTGAGGACAGACGTAGGACCCTCTTCGTGCGAGGTTGGGAATTCGGAGGGGTGGCAGAACAAGAGGCAAGGAAGGGCTACCTGGAGGAGAAGCGTCGTGGAGCCTGCAGTGCCCGTGTCTGCAGTCAGCATTGTGGGCAGCTGGATGGGACCAGGACAGAATTCGATCGCTGTCGAACCCACTTCTACCCCTTTAGTTTCTGCATTACAGATTGAGGCCGCGAGGTTGATTCCTAAAAGTTTGTACGGTGGCTTGATGTTGGAAAAATCCGAGTTTCGAGAATGGAGTGAACGTACCGGTTTCATGTTGTCTTCGTAGGCCTGGAGGTCGACGGTTTCGTCGGACGTTTGAGATAGATATTGGCTTGGAAAGGAGGGCAGACAATGTAACTGCATTTCGCAGGAGCTGACCCCCGCCTTCGCAGAAGCCTCCGTCGATGTGAATGATAGTCTGTGTGATGCTTAAAGCCATCGCGTGCGTATTGTGTGTTGTCGGGATTCAGGACGGCAGCAACGCCCAATGCTTGGGACAACCTTCTCCCAATCCGAGTCGTTACGAATCTCTAGTGGTCATTGCTGAAACCGTCAACTTGTACATAGTGAGTACACCCTGGTAGTACAAGCGATGACTAAATTGAAGTGACTGAGCGCAAGCTCGTTCCAGTGACAATGCATCGTAACGTGACAGTCACATTGGTCATACAAAAGACGGGGTGCTGGCGACACTATCTTATCAATAATCAGAGTCTCGCACGGTCTGGTTCGGTACAAGCAAGTTGGCTAGTATGGCGAGTGACCAGCATATTCACCGTGTGTCGTGCGTCTCACACGGTTTCTGTAACAAGTGGTAATCAACGCATTAACGGAGACTACTAGGCAGTGATTTAACGCTGTTGTTTCCTAATGGACTGCGGAAGGATGCGGCTCGGTTGCCACCTTCCCAGACTCCAGTAACGTCCAGTCAATGCTGGGCGGAGATCATGGATTAGATCTGCGCCCTGACAACGAGCACTCGTGAGTCAGCCTACAAACTGACTATGTCCCTTCGAGTCGCACCTGAAACACGAAGCTACTTGCAGGGTGAGTGCAATATTGTTAAACCAATCAATTTGCTTTGATCGTACAAAATTACATAGCATTATTGAACGAAGAATAGAAAGCGGGATATGTGTTACCGATGAAAGACGTGTACTGACACCACGCATTGAGTTCCAGCCTATTCCGGCCTTGCTTTGAAGAGGCACCATAATTATCTTTTCCTATGAAAGAGAATAAGGTAAAAAGGTTCACGGGGTTGGTTAATGGCCGTGGCGAACTCTCGCCTACACAAGATTTTTTTTTAAAAAGAGGGTGGTGGAGTAGACCCGTTGCGGGACAGCGGCTCACCGAGATTAGGCATGTTTAACCGAGAAGATGAGCTGGAGGGCACAGCACATTCGTCACGTTTGTCAGATCGGATACAAAGCGAGAAAAGAATTGGGGCTATGTACTATGAGAGCTTGGTGGTAATGATTGAGACATTGTCTCCCCAAGCGAAGTCTAAAGACTTGATATCAGAAAATAGTCACTCTGGTCATACGGATGTAAAGGGAGATACATACCAGTGACACGGCCTTACCCGGTCTCGCGCGGACTCGGTAGGTAGGAGATGTTGTAGGCGAGTTGTCCGACATGTGCGCAACCCCTAGGAAATAACGCCACTGACGTGTGCGACATCTTATCCGTTTCAGCACATCGAATGGATGTTATAAACCATCCCTCTGGCCTGACAAACCCAAGTAGCGAACCTCTCGACAGTATCCACCCGTAACCCTTTCCCTACACCATGTTTTCATTCAACAAGCTCGCACTCATGCTCCTCGGGGTGGCCGCCATTGCGGCTGCGTTGCCAACCACGAAGGATGTGGTCGCGCGTCGGGCTGTTTGTAACTTTCCCGAGGGACAAGGCGCTGAGTGAGTCTACCGGCATAAGTTCATCATGTGTTGTGCTCCTCTCATATGTTTTCTGTTGCATCGTAGTGGGACTCTAAGTAATGACAGCGACTCAGGCTGCATACCTTTCCCATAGATTGCAGAGGGGGTGCTCGGCACTCGGTGGTTTGCTTAGAGTTTGAGTAGCCTGGAGAGGATGCAGTTGCACTTCAGAGGTGGCCAAGCACGCGTCCCACAGACCCCCAAAATGCTAGGAATGTCAGTCAAACTCCCTGTTGTACAGTAGATATGCTCGTGATGCATACAAGTTATCGCATAACGCATAGGATTTTTGCAAGCAAAAAAGGGCGCGTATGGTTCTTCTCCTGCCAAAGGCTATGATGATGATGCATATTTCTCATGATACATGGGTATTTGGCAGTCCCGACGTCATGCATTCTGAGCATATCTACTGTATATACACGTCACTTTTTTCAGGTCTTCATGGCCTCCATCAATATCCCATTCCTTATTTATGCATACGACACTAGATGGTGCGCACAATGGAAAACAGAAAACGTCCCACCTGCGCACAGGGCCTACCAGATCGGTCACAGGCTACGTAATTGGTCTGCGCTCTTGGGAATGGCATTCTGAAGCGAAATGTGACAATATTGTCGTCGTTCGCTTGCAGACCGGGGGTACAATGTCCCTTCTGAGTTCTGACGAGGTTTGCAAAGTTGTAGCCTGGTGCCGCCCCCGGCGGCATCGAATGCATGCAATGCCTGCTACGGAGCACCGTTACTCCATCCCCATGCCGTCGTCCGCATATGAGCCACTCGGCTGAACGACTATCAATCAGGCATCATTTGTCTGCGTCGCCTTCATTGTCATGTACAAAATATGTGCTAAGAGGACACAAGAAACATTCATTATGTTGCATGTCGGATAAAAGGGATACCAGGGCCACCTCTAAGCATACAAGTCATCTTCTCGTGTGTCGTCTTGGAACCCAGTGTTCCCAGCCGGCCCCGACGTCGGCCCAGTAGGACCAGTACCCTCTGGGAACCTAAAGTTGTTCCCGAAACCACGCGAAGGTTGATTCCTAAAAGTCTGTACGGTGGCTTGATGTTGGAAAAATCCGACTCTCTACTAGAATGGAGTGAACGTACCGGTTTCATGTTGTTTTCGCAGGCCTGGAGGTCGACGGTTTCGTCGGACGTTTAAGATAGATATTGGCTTGGAGAGGAGGGCAGACAATGTAACTGCATTTCGTAGGAACTGGCCCCCGCCTTCGCAGAAGCCTCCGTCGATGTGAATGATGGTCTGTGCGATGCTTGAAGCCATCGCGTGCGTCACGGTATTGGGATTCAGGACGGCAGCAACGCCAAATGCTTGGGATAACCCTCTCCCAGTCCGAGCCATTACTATGAATCTCTAGAGGTCATTGCTAAAACCGTCAACTGGTAGTCACTGCCAGTGGGTACACCTTGGTATAAGCGATATCTAAATTGAAGTGACTGAGCGCAAGCTCATTCCAGTGACACGGTCCCCAACTCCGGGGACCTAACAAAATTTGGGGCGGACAGAACTGAGGCTCTCTCTGACGACGTCCCACAGGACATACACGGTCGTAAGGGGAGAGACAAACCCTCCGGGCTCAAACCAGGCGAAATGTTCGCAAACTTTTGTTCAGGATTTGCTGTGGATGATGCAGACATCGTTGGAGTGGGAGCAAATGTACCACAAATTGAGTTCCGTCACTGATCGGGTTTTCAGTGGACAGCTGCATCATATTGAACCGAAACGCCGTCTACCGTGGGTGACAGTTTAGGCGACCTTATACAGCTAGTTTCATACCGATAGACCAGAAATCTCGCATAAACGAGCTTGTCTAGCATGATTGTCGGACACAGTGCACCAATCGAGCGAAAGGGGGGAAAGTGCGTGCACTGTACATTACATGTGCGAGGGAGGAGTACAGGGCCGGGCATCATCTGTTCGTTTGGTTCAGTACTATAGCAAGGACTTACAATTAATGGACTTGATCGCTGGAAAGCCAATATGGCTATTAAAATTTGACCTTGGTTAGTTCAGTTCACTTGCCTGCACCATAGATTCGAAAAGTCGGACTGGTGAGGGTTGGTTAACGGCCGGACAACTGATCATCAAGATCAGTGTTGTTGGCATCAGCGGGAAAAGATTGAAGCTAGACATGTACGAGAGCTTGATTGGGAGGATCAATGGTGATGGAGAGGCATTGTCTGCCCAGGCCAGCTTAGCCTAAAGCCTTGAGATAGTCACACTGATCATACAAAAAGAGAAGAGCGACGGGGTGCCGGCGACACTATTTTATCAATAATCAGAGTCTCGCACAGTCTGGTTGGGGAATTCGGTGTAAGCGAGTTGTCTAGTATGCGAGTGACCAGTATATTCACCGTGTGTCGTGCGTCTCACACGGTTTCTGTAACAAGTGATCAACGCATTGACGGAGACTGCTAGGCAGTGACTTAACGCTGTTGTTTCCTAGTGGACTGCAGAGGGACGCGGCTTGGTTGCCACCTTCAACTGGCCTTGTAAAATGCGTAACCCTGCAATTGAATAGCTACTACGTACCTCAATTGCTATGACATGTAGTGTTGTACATATCTCGGCACTGTGCTTCCAGCATAAATCTTCCGCTCCTTACTTATGAATAATAACACTCCTTGAGGCCTATCCAAATCCCAGACTCCAGTAATGTCCAGTCAATGCTGGGCAGAGATCATGGATTAGATCTGCGCCCTGGCAACGAGCACTCGCGACTCAGCCTACAAACTGACTATGTCCCTTCGAGTGGCGCACCTGAAACACGAAGCTACTTGCAGGGTGAGTGCAATATTGTTAAACCAATCAATTTGCTTTGATCGTACAAAATTAGCATTATTGAATAAAGAATAGAAAACGAGATATGTATTACCGATGAAAGACGTGTACGGACACCACGCATTGAGTTCCAGCCCATTCCGGCTTTGCTTTGAACAGGCACCATAATTATCTTTTGCTATGCTTGAGCGACGAAAGAGAATAAGGTAAAAAGTTCACGGTATTGATTGACGGGCCGTGGCGAACTCTCGCCTACACAATAATAATAAAAAAGAGGGTGGTAGGGTCGACCTGTTACTGGACAGCGGCTCACCAAGATTAGGCATGTTTAACCGAGAAAATGAGCTGGAGGGCACAGTACATTCGTCACGTTTGTCAGGTTGGATACAAAGCGAGAAAAGAATTGAGGTTATGTATGAGAGCTTGGTGGTAATGATGGAGATATTGTCTCCCCAAGCGAAGCCTAAAGACTTGATATCAGAAGATAGTCATTCTGGTCATACGGATGTAAAGGGAGATACATACCAGTGACACGGTCTTACCCGGTCTCGCGCGGACTCGGCAGGAGATGTTGTAGGCGAGTTGTCCGACATGTACCCCCTAGGAAACAACGCCACTGACAGATGCGACATCTTGTCCCTTCCAGCGCAGCTACCTTGCCGTAATGCGAATGGATGTTATAAACCAGCCCTCTGGCCTGACAAGCCCAAGTAGCGAACCCCTCAACAGTACCCACTCGTAACTCACCTCCTCTCCTTACACCATGTTTTCATTCAACAAGCTCGCACTCATGCTCCTTGGGGTGGCCGCGATTGCGGCTGCGTTGCCAACCACGAAGAATGTGGTCGAGCGTCAGGAAAGAGTTTGCAACTTCAATCCGGGACAAGGCGCTGAGTGAGTCTATCGGCATAAGTTCATCATGTGTTGTGCTCCTCTCATATGTTTTCTGTTGCATCGTAGTGGGACTCAAGGTAGTGGCAGCGACTCATACTGCCCACCTTTCCCATAGATTGCAGAGGGGTGTTTGGCACTCGGCGGTTTGCTTAGAGTTTGAGTAGGGAGAGGATGCAGTTGCACTTCAGAGGTGGCTAAGCATGTGTCCCACGGACCCCAAACATGATAGGGATGTCAGTCAAACTCCCTGTTGTATATACGCGTCGCTCTTTTCAGGTCTTCATGGCCTCCATCAATAATAATATCCCGTTCCTTATTTATGCACACGACACTAGATGGTGCACAATACGGAAAACAGAAAACGTCCCACTTGTGTACATACCAGATCGGTCACAGGCTACGTAATTGGTCTGTGCTCTCGAGAATGCAGAGTAAGTACTAACAGACCATTGATGTAGCTGGCGGGAATGGCGTTCTGAAGCGAAATGTGAATATTGTTGTCGTTCGCTTGCAGGCCCGGGGGTACGATGTCCCTTTTGACGGGGTTTGCAAAGTTGTAGCCCAGTGCTGCTCCCGGCGGCATCGAATGCGTGCAATGCCTGCTACGGAGCACCGTTACTCCATGTACATGCCGTCGTCCGCATACGAGCCACTCGGCTGAACGACTGTCAATCAGGCATCATTTGTCTATGTCGCATTCATTGTCACGTACAAAATATATGCTAAGAGGACACAAGAAACATCCACTACGTTGTGTGTCGGATAAAAGGGATACCAGGGCCACCTTTAAGCATACAAGTCATCCTCTTGCGTGTCGTCTTGGAACCCAGTGTTCCCAGCCGGCCCCGACGTCGGCCCAGTAGGACCAGTACCCTCTGGGAACCTAAAGTTGTTCCCGAAACCACGCGACTGCTGGAGGTTCTGTAAGGGCATCGGAATAAGCAAAAACCTGTGTGCACAAGAAAAATCCATAATCCATACCTGAGAAAACATCTCATACCGCCTGATATCCTGATCAGACACAGACCGCCTCGCATACTTCATCGCCTCCTCGAAATGGTCTTTGGTAATTTCCGGCACCGGATCCTCTTCCTCCTCTTCCATCTCGGCGTCGGCGTCTTCCCCGGCAGCTTCCTCCTTTTCGCGCTTCTCTCTCTGTCGCCTGATATCCGACTCGATACTCTCCCGAATAGCGAGTTTGGCAGCACGCTGACAGATTTCTGTCAGATCAGCACCAGAGAAACCGTGTGTCGACCTCGCAAGGAAGTTGAGATCAACGTCGGCGGCCACAGGGGACTTCTTGAGCTGTGCCTTGAGAATGGACAAACGCGATGGTTCGTCGGGGAGAGGAATGTAAATCAACTGGTCCAATCGCCCGGGACGCAATAACGCGGGATCAATTTGATCAGGCCGGTTGGTCGCACCAATGATGAAGACGTTCTTCTTGGTGTTCATACCGTCCATTTCGGTTAGGATTTGGTTGAGCACGCGGTCACCAGCGCCACCTGCATCGCCCGACGAACCTCCACGGGCTTTCGCAATGGAGTCCAGCTCATCAAAGAACATGACACAGGGCGCAGCGGCGCGTGCCTTGTCAAAGACATCGCGAACGTTGGCTTCGGATTCACCGAACCACATGGTGAGTAATTCAGGACCCTTGATACTGATAAAGTTGGCGTTGCACTCGTTGGCAATGGCCTTGGCAAGTAACGTTTTACCAGTTCCCGGGGGACCATAGAACAGGACACCTTTCGATGGTGCCATACCGTATTTGAGGAACTTCTCGGGATGGTCGACAGGGTACTGCACAGTTTCTTGGAGCTCGAGTTTGACTTTGTCGAGACCACCAATGTCGTCCCATGTAACAGTTGGCACCTCGACAACCGTTTCTCTGAGCGCCGAGGGATTGGAAGTGCCAAGGGCGAATCGGAAGTTGTCCATGGTGACACCGAGGGAGTCAAGGACTTCAGCATCGATGGTGTCTTCGTCGAGATCAATCAGATCCATCTTCTCTCGGATCTGTTGCATGGCTGCTTCGGAGCACAGTGAAGCGACATCCGAGCCAACATAACCATGGGTATCAGCCGCAATCTGTATGCCCGACAAAGCTCAGATTTCTGGGAGGAGAAACCAACTGACATGCGTGCTCACCTGCTCCAAGTCGACGTCATCAGCCAACTTCATGTTCTTGGTGTGGATACGAAGAATCTCTAGACGTCCTGTTGGGTCTGGGATCCCGATGTCGATTTCACGGTCGAAACGACCGAAGCGGCGAAGCGCAGGGTCGATCGAATTAGGTCGGTTGGTGGCAGCCATGACGACGACGTTTGACCGCGCCTTCAGACCGTCCATGAGAGTGAGGAGTTGAGACACGACACGGCGTTCGACTTCTCCGTTCGTCTACGAACAGATGAGTGCAAATATCGGATGGGGCAGGCGTTCTGACATACCTTTTCACGTTTAGGGGCAATGGAGTCGATTTCGTCAATGAAGATGATGGAAGGCGAGTTTTTCTCTGCCTCCTCGAAAGCCTTTCGCAAATTACTCTCACTTTCACCAGCCATCTTACTCATGATCTCCGGTCCATTGATCAGGAAGAAGAATGCACCCGTCTCGTTGGCTACCGCACGAGCCATGAGAGTTTTACCAGTACCTGGAGGACCGTACAGGAGGATACCCCGTGGTGGTTTGATACCAATGGACTTGAAAAGTTGAGGATGACGAAGGGGCAATTCGACAAGTTCACGAATCTGTGCCATTTGCTTGCGACAACCACCAATGTCATCATAGCCAACATCGTTGAGGTTTGCTTCTTCGTCCTCGCGCTTGACTGGGTCACCCTCTGCAGACTGCGTCAGACGCAGACCTCTGAGAGTACACGATGCATACCTGTATGGATGACGGTGTCTTGGGCAACTATGCAGTACTCGGCGGGATCGGTCTCAATAACTTTGAATTCAACGGTTCTCATACCCCCTCGTACGAGGAAAGTATCGCCCTTACGGACGGGGCGGTAGGCTGCCAGTGAAGTAAGCAATTTTGTTTAATAAACACTGTATCCGAAACGTACCCTCCAAAAAGTAAGGCTTGAGATAGACCTCAAACAAGTTACCACTCAAACCCTCAACGGAGTCGTCAAAGGGGAGGACATGTATCCGCTTTCCATACTTGATGTCGAGACATTGGTGAACATTGACGAGATCGCCCAATTTTACACGGAGGTTGTTTCGCGCAACCTTGTTCAACTGGATGCGTCCTTCTTCGACTTCATCCGAAGACAAGCAAATGAGGACGGTGTCACGGCGTTTCTTTCCCCTGTAGGTTGTATAGAACGATCAATACATGGAATGAGAATAATCGAGCCAGGGATGCTTGCCTTACGATGATGGTGTCACCTCTGAATAGCGAGAGGATCTCCATCGTCGCGGGGTTCAGGGTCGCGACTGTGATTGGGTTCAAAACATGATTATCACGTCAAAGACGGTAAGAAACTTACCAGAGTTATCATCGGAAGAAGCCTCGTCTACAATGAGACGGCTCGGGCTGGAGAGTGCGTCAGATCAGGAAGGGTATGAAAGTGAATGGTGTACATACGATTTCTTTGGACGGAGGATGGCCGTGGAGATGTCGTTCGGGCCAGGCTGTGGTGGTGCGCCGCTGGGATCAGCCATTCTAACTGAATCTTGGACAAGTGGTGGTGGTGGTTGAGGAGAGAAGAGTGTGACTGGCTTGGTGAGCGGAGGACGCGCGTCCTTGAATGGACAAGCTTTAATACAAACACCGGCCGTAAACAGTGCTTATCTAATCGGCAGTAGATGGTTCTAGTTCATCCTCGACGCTACTTAGTGGCAGAGACGCGTTCGACAACTTGGGCCGGTTCCGACGCATGGGCAAAGGCTGCGAATGTGCCAGAACCCTTGACGGTGTCGTACAAAATCGTGTGCTCAGTGCCGGACGCCGAGCTGATCTACTCCTAGTAGTTGATCATCTTCTACAAGGACACGTTGATCACATCACTCGAAGAGAGCCAGTTCCTTATAATGCTATACCCCAGGCAGTGACTGAGCTTTTGACAATTCACCCCTTTCTAACGCCCATTACCGAGCATTCAAACTCGCATTCCCTCAGAATCTCCTCTCGCCAGCCCCGTTTCATGACGCGTCCCGTGTTGAATTTACCCAGGGTTGCCCCGCAGCCAAAGTCGCCTCTCTTATCAAGCTTGGCAACCGCCATATTGTATGTGTATACTTAGTACTTTGTAGCTTTGCGACGGTCAGGCAGAATAAAGGACCAACTCCGATGTCATCCGACCACCCATCATAAATATACCAAGTGTGTGATGAAAGAATGTTCCTTGGAGCTCGTAGCCTTCTGCTAACGTTTTGGACAGGTAATGCGTCGTGACAACAATTGTTGCATGATCACTGGGGGTGGGCTAGTCTCAGTATTATCCGTTTTTGGTCGGGCCTAATACTTAGGGCCTCGGAATCTTCGATGCGACAGCAATGAGGTGCCAAACCCGCTAATTCCAAAATGGATGGTACCCAGACCAACTCAGACCCGTCAGCCGTCTACAGTACTTGCTGGTGACGAGACTACCAATATTTGAGGAGAACGCCAAAAAAGGATATACGCTTGCAACGTTTCCCTTCTGTCGTCGACGATATCGCTATATAGCACAAATCCCGCAGGAGTATGTCCAATGCTGTTGATGTTCACTAGCACTCACGACCACGCCATCGAAGACCTGGCCGGCAAAGATACCAACCGTCTTGACAGTACCGTATCGATGAACACATTTTGCCACTCTCTGTTTGACGAGCTTCAGCTGTAGCTCGAGCCTGTAGAAGCGCGTCTACCATTGCTTTCTCTCTCTCGTCACATCTTCATACCAGTCGTTAGGATGCACCCCTGGCATGCCTCGTGTGTACGGCAAGGGACAACTTGAAAAACTTTCCACCCCTTCCCGAGAAAGCGACTCTTTCCAGACAGAGATCCTGGTACCAGTACTCGGTACTTCATGCGCTCTGTTGCGGGAACGATGTCAACCTTCTCCCCTGACCAGGTTCTCGACCCTCACCCTCAAGACACTTCTCGATTCCTTGATCGACTCCGAAAGTCAAATTTGAACACGGGTCCAGACTCGCGCATAGAGCATGCAGGTTTTCCTGTCCTTGATAAATTCCAAAAGGGTCTTCCACTGTTCACCCTGAGCCTTGTACTGTGCTGCCGGAATACCGAGTGTGAAGTACATTGGATCGGAAAGTAAGGGTAAACCGGTCGGTTGTATATCATTTATGTTTCAGATGCATATGGGGCACATCGCAGATACCTTGCCGTAACGTGACTGCGTCTTTTATTTAAACCGGCTCTGTCACCCTGGCCGGACTAAAAATTTCCTCCACAGTACCCACCCGTGACCTACCTCTCCTTATACCATGTTTTTATCCAACAAGCTCGCACTCATGCTCCTCGGGACCATCGCCATGGTGGCTGCATTGCCGACCACGAACGGTATGATTGAGCGTCAGGTTGTTTGCTATGGGCCCCCGAGCGGCGAGTGAGTGTCATGCATTACTCACCGTGTGTTGTGCCCTCCTCACATGTTTTTCTACTCCATTGTAGTGGCAACCAAGGTAGTGGCAGTGACTCAGGCTGCGGTCCCCCTCCCAGGGGGTCGAGTCAGTAGATTGCGGAGAGTGATTAGGATTCAGTGGCCTGGTTAGAATTTGGATCGGGAGAAGCTGCAGGCCGACGCTGCGCACGGACTCCAAATATCTGTTCAGACTTCATTCATTGGTGTTGTCTACATCTCGCTCCTTTCAGGCTTTCTTCAAGTTCTTGGCCTTCCACTCCTTATTTATACACATGGCGTACTGCCCCTTCCATCGTGATCTACTACTAGTCTAAATGGTGATCAGACGGTCAATACTCTATTAGTACATACTCGAGTCTCAAACGCGCGGAACTTTCTGACAAGGAATTGCAAGTTGATTCTCTACCGCTCTCGAACATGAATCCCATCCCTGGCTGTTGCGTAACGAGTGGAGCACTCGTGAGCTGTCTTATAAGTCACTACACACCAGCCGGGGCGCTCCAGCTCCAGGATAGCATCAGAATTACACGCCGGATCGAAAAAAAGCTAGTATGTAACGAGATCGAAATTAGTAATTATTGCCTAGTTATTGTCCCTGCGTCGAGTAAATAACTTTCTCGCTCTATACCGTCCATAATTTTTGTAAATATGCCTCAGATTACGGTGCATCAATAACGGTCCGTGTCCGCGTGAGTTTATCGGGTCGATATCTGCGGTCCATGCCAGCTCTACATTTCTAGACAATCTAGAGGCGACATCAAGGCGATATCTGTTCCATTTTTACAATAGATATCACATTTCACTCGACAGGCCAGAATTCTGCCTTGAAATCAAACTAATGTATTGATGCTACTACTAGGCTACGATGGACTAGTTTAGGTTGTATATTGAGCCGGGGTAGCGAGGCGGACAGGCAGATGTGTGGTGCGGTCGGGTACAAGAACAAGTCAGTGGGGTTAACATGAATGTGCCCATGCATGTGTGGGATGAATGAGAGCACCTGGTGGACGAGCATATGTGTGGCGCGTAGTAGGGTAGCTGGCAAATCTGCAAAGTCTGTGAGTGAGAGAATAAGCAGCAAGATTAACTGGAACTTACTTACGCCGAATGACAGAGCTGCGAGTGAGCACGGGTACCGCTTTCCTCAGCCGCATGGTGAGCAGTGCTGTCGTCATTGGCAAGTGAGAGGGTATTTGGCTCTGTTGGTTTGCTGTGGGTCGTAAGAAAACAACATCACATGACAGCACTCGCTCGCAGTCACAAGCCCAAGTCCAAATTCCCAGCCTCCCACTGTGTAGGAAAAAAAGCAGCCATGTTAGTTCAAATATCAGACAAAGAAGATTTGTAGGGATTCTTTCGTACTCCATGTCCTTGCATTGTGTTGTCGTCTCTAGACACCTCGAACGTGACGGAGTAACTTGGTAGTCTATCTATGATGTCCTATACTATGGGGTGAATATTGGACAAATGTTTATACAACAACGTAAAGATGTCACACCCCGATACCAGGTATATGCGCGTTGTGCATCCTCGTGGCTATGTCCCTCACCTTTATCGGATAGAGTGTCTCGTCGATATCGGCAGCATAGGCTCACAGCGACAGCAACGATATTTTTTTTTGTACCTTAACCCGTGGTAGACCGGAGTTCTCGACCAGATAAACTTATTTATTTATTCATACAAGCTCTATGCAAGATTGTGAGATCCTCGGACCGTGACGCAATCAATATTTTTCTCGCTAGCTCGCAAAATTATTTACTTCGTCTGGCGGTGTAATGTGAAGTTTACCGACAGCTTTGTGCTGTTACTCTCGCTTTGACTGGCAGTCTACGATTAGCATTATTAAATGGGTATGTATCGATACTTCCATGAACGAAAGAGTGTTGGAAAATAAGAGTGCACGACCGCATCTTATACTACCGATGTAAGACATGTGCGAGCTATTGCACAGGTAGGCAACCTTGAGCACGACAATCAACCAAATGACATCGGTGCAAACTCACGTTCTTTCGTTGTTGGCCCAACCACGCGTTGGGTTCCGGCTTTGCTTTCGACGTAGGCTGGGCGTACGAACTCCACATGCGAAGCATGCCAGTGTGGTGTATCACACCGCTCATGTGGTAAAACTCGAACTGGTACCGCTTCTCCAGCTCCAGATAACGTGTCTGCACGACGTGTTATGTCAGTCATCGCAAAGCCGTCATTTGCAAAACACGAACGTTGACGCGCGCCAGTTCCTCTTGGAGTTCCTTGATCTGCGTCTGGAAGCTGCCTTGTGCTTCCTCAGAGATGCTTTGCTACATCCAACAGTCAGAAGTGAAAAGAAACAATGAAATGTATATTTACAACCGTCATCGAAGCAAGCTTCGCCTGTTCTTCTTTGAAGAGTTTGTCCTGAGACTTTATGAACTGGAAGGAGTGAGCATGAGATACCCGAGTACATCGAAGCCTTACCGTCTTGGCCTTGGCAAGCTTGTCCTGAGTGGTCTTCAGTTGCTCCTTGACATTTAGATTCTCTTCATGAAGGGCAAGTAATCTCGACTTGACGTCTTCAGGCACATCCTTTCCTGATAATGACGCGCGCAAGTCCCTGGAGGTGCTTTCTCAGCAGCACACACAGCACGAATGAAGAAAGAGCAAACCCAATAGCTCGTTCGCGCTGTATCATCTTTTCCCGTTGTCCGATACCCTCGCTCTGAAGATTGACCTTCTCAAGCAGAAGAGCATTGACTTGTTCGAGCTGCATCCGATTCTTCTCGTTAAGTTCCTTGATCTGTTTCTTTAGACGTTCTGCCTCGGTCTCAAGTAAGGCCTTGTCTTCGTTGACCGATTCTCGTAGTGAGGCCAATATTTCTACCTGGTCTTTGTTGATGAGGTTTACTAGTGAGCCGCGAGTTAGTGAGGGCATATGAGATGTAATGGGACACGGACGATCAGATTTAGCTAGAGTAAGTTCTCGCTTCTGAGTATCGAATCGGACCTCCAGATCTGCGTGTTCTTTTCGTAGCGCGTCCAGTTGGTCGACTGTTTCGTTCAGACGTTGACGAAGAGCAATGGCTGCCTCGGCGCTATAAAAGAAGGGTACGATCAGTCACTATCGCGGAAAGCACATGCGTTGCGTGTACCCATCTCCCGATGCTTTGCCACTACGAATCTCCTCCAAGTCGCGCTGCAAAACGAGTTTTTCCCGGTGCGCTGCGAGGTAATCAGCTTCGTAACGTGATTTCATGCGATTTGCGTCTTCCAAGAGATTCTCCAATACCAAAATGCGGCTGCTGTCGACTTCATTCTTCTTCACTGCCGACAACTCTCTCTGAAGTTTCTTAATTTGCAACTTGAGGTCGGTCATAGTTGTTCCTGAGAGAGCGTCGTCAAGCTCGTTGTTGAGCGCAAGAGATTCTTCGCCCGCGAGTTCCTCTTCAGTAAACGTAGCCATGTTTCGCTGAGGTTCTTCTCCTTCTCGATCAGTCGGCTTGGTGGTTGTGGGTACCCGGTGAGAGGTAAGTTCCAATTCGCGCAATCTCTCCTGGTACAACTCGAGCATCTCCGAGTCTTTTGCCCGTTCCTCCGTCGTGATGCGAAGTTTCGTGCGCGTTTGTTCGAGTTCAAACTTGACCGTCTCCATCTCTTGTGTCCGCGAAGCTACTTTAGCTTCGAGTTCGGCGATTTGGTTCTTGTAAGACTCCATAAGAGGCTTGAACGCTGCCACTTTGCGGTATTCCTCTTCCAGGGACGCGTTCTTGTCAACGAGATCTGCGTTTTGGCGTTCCAGCGACTGATCGTGAACGTCATGCATGAGAGATGCTCAAGGCAAAGCACAAGCGAACTGACTTTAACATGTTGTCGTAGGTCGGCACCTTCTTGGAGTTTCTTTTTGTACTTCTCCATGACGTTCTCAGTCTTCTGGAGCTTGTCTGCTGCATGACGATATCTGAAGGGCGTCAAGCCGGTCACCTCATAACATAAGATCGTAACATACTCATCTACTTGATCTTTGAGGCGGGTAGCCAAATCAGCCGTTCCCTGAAGTTCGTCTACTTTGCGTGTCAGTTCGCTGGCCAGTCCAGTCTGTTTGTCTAGTTCAGCTTCTGTCATGGCGAGATTATCCTCGCTCTTCTGGCTAGCATCTCCCAAGGCGTTAGACAATGCTCCAGCGATCCGCACGACGGGGACGTGACTCACAGCTCCGACCGAAGCCTGTCAATCTCGGCGCGCATCATGACGTCGGCCTTATCATTTCGTCTACTCTCGAGATCGCGCTGCATTTCGCGAAGACGTGTGAGGGCATCGTCTTTCTCAGAAACGGCATCGTCAAAGTTGGTCTGTAGGACACGATGATCTTCTAGGAGGACCTGGTAGACTTTCTCGATGGTCTCCTTCTCCGCCAGGATGTGGCTGCGTTCATACTGTATCCGGTAGTAGTGATCGTCCCTGTCCACAGACTCATGATGTGATTTGCAGGTGGAAGAAGCGGGACGCACTCTGTCATGACTTCACCAACGCCATTGTCACTTTGCGACGAACTGATTTTCGCCATGACCTGTCCGTAAAGACGGTGTTCATCCCCCCGAAACACGACCACACTAGGCCCATGTACACACCTGTTCGATGGCTTTCATCAACTGATGTTGTGCGCTCTCGTTCAGTTTCTGAATCCTTTCGATGATCCCCTTGTTCTTCTCGGACTGGACTGCGATCGCAATGGTCATGCGACAGAGTACGAGCGTCGCGGTCACGTTGTGGTCTTTCGCAATGGCTTGGAGATCGGGTACCTCGAGGCCGCTGGTTGGTTTTTGGAGTACATCGGTAAAGTATTGTGTGAGCAGGCGATAGAGCCTCTTGAGGGTGCTAAAACGTAAGACCCAATTGTCGGAAAGTTGAACGGTGTTGGTGCGGCTGGACTGTCTAAAGTAGTCTGCGTCTCTGTGCGGGCAAGCGCTGAGATCCCCTGCTCACAGCCGCGAAGATGGACTCACACGAGCGAGAGGATTTCGAAGAGGGCGGCCCCGTCGCTGAGGTCTGAGATCGTAGAAACCGGGCGTGCGAGATCAAAGGTCGCAAAGAAGGCAAAGAAAGCGTCGAGCTCCTTGGTTTCTTGATCGGACATGGCTTTACGAGGACAACGCGTGCGACGGCGACGAGAAACCAGCTCACAATGTATTTACGGTACACAACGCGTTCGACATCATATCCCATTATGTAACGCGACTAGTTCAACCTCTATATAACCTCGAGAAGTACGACACGGAACAGAATAAGACCGCCGCGAATACATAGAACACTCTTCCTTCCTTCATCGGGTCTCCTTGTGCAAGTAGGTTCCTCAATTGGAGGAACACTAGGCCGATGAAGAAATTTACGATCCCTATATAGAACGTAAGCGGGCCACAAAGCGGACAGAGTGGGCGACTCACAGTTCAGTGACAGCGCAACCGACGATATCGCAGAAACGGCCTACAGAAATGGAATAGCCGATCAGAAACTAGCGCTGCGGTCCGTGAGTACTTACATGGAACGGGGCAACCTCTGGAATGATGACGAACGGGACGGGTCCCAGTCCAATGGCAAACGACCTGCCAGAAAAGTCAAGACGCGAAGGGGGATGTTGATAGGCACCCACATGACGAAGGTAGTTATCGCGATGCTCGTGACAGTGACCCACCCCGAGTTGAGACTATAGCCTACAGCTAGATGGGAGATGAGTGCTCCGCCAACAGACCAGTGGATTAGCTGCTTTCTGCCAACACGCTGAAATGATGCGTCAGTGCGATACTGATTGTACTCGGCGGGTCATTCACCTCGATCAGGAATATTGGGGGAAATGTCATGAGAAAATTGACGACTGAGATTCCCAACGACACATATGCCGCGAGCTCCGGAAGTGATTTCGAGAGGATGTCATTGCTATAGTAAAGAACTAGTATTTGATGAGTATTAGGGGTACGCGTATTAAGTGAATATCTTACCAGCATTGATCCCTATGTTTGATCTGTGAGATAGGAAGACGCGAAAGAGGGCAAGGCAGATCCGTACCGGACACTTGTTGGGATATCATTGCAAATACGATGGTGAGGAGAGGCCTTCGGAGCTCGGGGGAAGTAAGAAGTTGAGGGATGGTAACTGCCGCAGCCTGCTCCGTACGAGGGACTCCATCGACCTCGTTGCTCGATGTAAGCAGTGACTGCTCGGGATCTTCGGCTAAGAAAGGGGGTGAGCTTCGCTGGGAAGGGCATGTTTGCCTTACGGTCCGAACGAGCGTCCTCGGACTGGGAACCCCACAATGCTCGAGTGATGACCTTGCGTTCGGCAGTAAGGCCAATGCGACTGAGGTATGCAGGGGATTCCACGATTGTTGGTGCGAGGAGGTATTGAGTCGCTGATAGGGCGCAAGAAATGAGGAGGACGAGACGCCACTGGGTGGGAGTGGCTAGACCAAACCCCATTGCCTGGGTTACCATGATTCCGACGACGATGGCGAGCTGGGTGAGAACCCCTGGGTGGAATCATGGGGCGCTGTATAGGACGAGTGGAGGAACTGGATTACCTAGACTCCCTTTGATTCCTGGTGGTGCGATCTCGGAAAGGTAAATGGGGCCCACACACATTCCGATTCCAGCGGCAATGCCGACGAGAAATCTAGGAAGCAGGGTTATCAAAGTACACGTTGTTGAAATTGTCGGGGAACTCGAACCTTCCGAGAGCCATTGGGGCAACTGAGGGGGCTAGGCCGGAAATAACAGCGCCGGCGGTGTTGAACAAGGCACTGACGCGGCCTGCGCCTTTCCGGCCGTAGCGGTCCATGGCGAGGTTGGCGGAGAGACTGCCGAGGAGACCGCCGATGGTGAAGAGGGATGTGACAAGGGAGAAGGTCGCGTCGGACATTGGGATGCAAGTGGGGAGGCCATGGGAAAGTTCTGGGATGGTGTTCCGGCAGGTGAGGACTGCCTGGAGCTGGTTGAGAGCGGAAATATGATATCCATACTGACGAGGGAAATGAATTAGACGGGGAGAAGAAGGAGAAGGAACTTGCCTGGAAGGAGGGAACGAGGACCCAGAGGACGACGAGCCAACCGTAGTAGGTCAGAGACATTGTGGCAGTGGCTGTGCAACTAGGATCTACCAGAGCTATCCATCGAGTTAAAATGTCCCCGCTTACTCAGAAATGGATCCCCCCGCATCATGTGGTGGCTCCTTCTGTTCCTGCCGTGCGCCCTTGCCGCGTCTGCCAGCGACTGGAGGCGTCGCTCGATCTACCAGCAAGTAGCCTCTTTGTCTGCTCGTCGTTGTCTCATCTCCCTCTCTCTAGGGTCATCGTAGACCGCTATGCTCTGCCAAGTGGTGCGGACCACACACTCTGTGATCCAGGCAAACGCACCTGGTGTGGCGGAACCTGGAACACGTGAGTCTACTCTTCGTGATCCCGAGCACTCCTCACTCGCCACCCCAGTCTCCGCGAAAACCTCGACTACATCCAGGACGCCGGGTTCACTGCAGGTACGTCGTCCCTCGACCCACCTATCCAACCTTTGATCTCCGCTCTTTCCAGTCTGGATCAGTCCAGTGTCCCAGAATTACCAAGGGCCCACCACTCCCTACGGTGACCCATATCACGGCTACTGGGTCGCCGACGCGACCCTCCTCAACGACAGGTTCGGCACTTCCGACGACTTAAAGTCCCTCTCACGTGAACTGCACAATCGTGGAATGTCCGTCATCCCTCTCTGCTCAGCTACCGTTCACCACATGCTCTCTCCAAGGTACCTCATGGTAGACGTAGTCGTCAACGACGTCATGGCCACCTCAATTCAACCAGACCTTTCCACCTACATGTTCAAGAACGAGGTCTGAATCCCACACGACCTTGCTCCATCCATCCTCACTTATACATCTGTATAGTCCCAATTCCATCCCTACTGCGTTATGGATTGGGGCAACGCCACCAGCGAAGAACGCTGTTGGCTAGGCGACACCACAGTTCCTCTGCCCGACATAAACACAGAAGACTCCTCCGTGGTTTCAGATTTCCAAGACTGGATCCGGTCCCTTGTAAGTGAATACGACATCGACGGTCTTCGCATCGACGGTGCGTTCCTTCACCAATTACCGGCTCCTCAGTGTTTGACACCCATTTAGCTGCCAAGTAAGCCTTCTCGTCTTTCTCACCGAATCAATCTATCATGAATGATAGACACGTCAACATTGACTTTTGGCCGGGCTTTTGTGCTGCAGCCGACGTCTTTTGCATTGGCGAGATCTTCAGTGAAGATGTCAAGTACGGACTCTATCATTGCACTTGTGATTTCTGACGTCACAAAGTGAGGTTTCTGTGTTCCAAGGACCCAACGCTCTGGATTCAGTCCTAAATTACCCCATGTATGGCGCTCTCGTCAATGCATTCACGATACCTGGCCCGCAAAATATGAGTGCCTTGGTGGACATGATGGCTCAGTCGAAGCAGAAATACCTGGTGACCCAGACGATTCTTAAACTACATTGTCCGCCTAACGAGCGCTACTCAGGACTGTGGACTACTCGGAAATTTCCTCGAGAACCAGGATGTTCCGCGCTGGCACAACCTGTCCGTCGACCCTCAAAGCCTTTAGTAAGTAATCATAGTCCTCGGACCTACTCACACGTCTGACGTGTCTAGTAATGCAATGATTTTTAATTTCATGTCAGACGGGCAAGTCATCTCAATTGTCAACCCCCCCGCCTTCTCGAGCGCTGAGCGTTCATCGCAGAATACCAATTGTATATTACGGACAGGAACAAGGCTTTAGCGGAAATGTGGACCCGGTAAAACGGCCTTCAACTTCTTTTTTACTTTCTTTGCCTGAAACGAATTCCGTGTCATTCAAAGTGGAACCGCGAACCGCTATGGCCCTCTGGATATGCCAATACCACTACATACCAACTAATGTCGTTGATGAACCAGGTAGCCTCAGTCATCATAAACTTTGCCCTAACTCACCTCCTTTCAGTTTCGGAACTTCTTGGTCAACACTACCGACTGGGCGAATTCCTCTATGCAAGTCCTCACTTCTACCAATGACAGCATTGCCATCCTCAAAGGCGACGTGGTCTCAGTTTTGACCAACGTCGGATCTCCGGTATGTCACCGGGAAATTCTGTAAATCCGAGTTTTGAGGCATATCGCGTTAGCCCAAGAACGTGAGTATTCCGGTGTATACGCCCTACTCATCAAGCACACCTCTCATCAAGTACGTACTGCTTGTGCGCAACTCGCGCATACTGATGTGTAGTTGTCGTGTAGCATTCTCACCTGCGCTCAATGGCCCGTGGGTAGCAACGGCACGATCAATGTAGATTACAGTCTGGGCGGTGTTCCATTCGTCCTCATCTCGATCGACAACCTCCGAGGTTCAGGGATATGTGGATCTAGTACACTTGCATGGAGTTCAGACTCTACTTCCAGCGGACAGGTATCACGTGTCACGTGTCCTCAAGGATTGTTACTTTCAATTATTTTGGTGCTGTTCATGTATTTCTGATAATCAAATCTGTGTAATTGAGACCCTGTTCTTGTGATCGTCAGCTTTCTCGTACTCTACGGACAGCCTACATGGAAACAGACGTGGCAGCATCGAGGGCATCGATTGGCTGTTTACTTCCATCACCACCGACTCATGCTTCCAAGAAATTGATCAATAGAATCACGAATACCAGAACATCGAGGACTGGCGGCGCGTATCTCGTATGCTTCGGGGACGAGTCCTTCAAGATGCTACACGAAAAAGCTCTTTCACACGTCCGACAAGAGGATATACCCCTGCTCACCTTGATGCGACGCTCCGGAACTGGATGCGTGCGTAAAAACTCCAAACTAGAACCCACACCACCCTCGCTGGCTCTCGCCAAGCGCATATGCATCCTACAACCAAACGTGAAGACGCCGCAAAGCACAAGTCAAAGAACAAATTCACTCCACTGCAGACCGAGGGTCATAACACGCTCTCGCAGCGATGCGCATGCCAAGCGTATCCGCTGTCGCTCTTCGTCAGCCCGACGAGTTGGACTGTCCATAAGAAACACCATTCTTGCCTTCCAATTCCTGCGTTCTTGAATTGGGTAGTTTGAATAGGAGATAGTTCAACATTCTAGCCACGCCAAAGTCGATGCCGACTGCTTGTAGCAAGATTGCCAACAAGATGAGTATCTTGGAAGATGAATAGCGTTCGGATGCGTGACGTGCGACTGAAGATACGTGAATATCGTTCATGGAAAGATGAAGAAACATAGTACCAGCATGGCCTATTTCTGCACCAAAGTTGAGACAGGCTTCGGGAAGTGGAGAGACGGAATTATGTACCATGACCAACAACAGCCGCCAATCCTTGTTCATCCTTACAGACGGGCAGGATCCCGGTAAAGACGACGATGGTACCTGGAGAGTCGTTCAGGGGGTGTCATAGTTGTTCTTGACATACTTACCGAAACTAGCCAAAGCGTTGACTATCTTGGGGTCGTTGACAACGAGTAGATGCCATTCCTTTCCACCACTAGCTGGGGAAGAGTCGTGAGGGCGTGCGGCGGCGAACGGATCACCATGCCAAAAGCCGTCATCATCTGCGGGTGGCTTTGAGGGACTGCTAGATTGAAGCGTGCCGAGGTCGGAAGCCTCCAACAACTGGGAGACGACCCGGTGGACGTGTCGCGTGATAGGGTGATTAGGAGGCAGAATCCTATCTTCGAATTCCGATAGCAGTGACGTATAGGAGGCTTTCTCTAGCTTGGCTTCAAACCTCGGACTGATGTCCATAAACCTCCACCGGCCTGTTTCTGGCACTTGCTCGAGACTATGAGGGGAAGAATCGGTGAAACAGCGCGAGCGTGCGAGTTGATTGACATACTGCGCGACATAATACACTACGCCAGCTGCAGTGACGAAGACGAGGATCTTTGTGACCTTGTCTCGGTCCGGGCGATAACTGGGATAGGTGTACCCGTTAGAGAACCGTGTATACTGCACCCGCGAAGGAGACGATGTGGTGAATTGCCGCCGACCTAGCTGAGGCCGTGATAAAGGAGAGCGGAACGGCCGCAACGAATGCACAGAAGAGACAGAAGACAGCGTGCGATTGGGCTGAAGACACGACCGCGCTAGTGCAAGAATTGTTCTACGAGGAACGGCGAACATGACGGTCGTGTTTGAGTCGCAGCCAAACAAGGATCAGCCAACCCAATGTTCTTCGCTGACCAGTACTTACAACCTGCAGGAATCCAGCGAGATATTGTCCTACTTAGCAACTGCCAGGTCGCTTCGCGGTTTCTACGGTGTTAGAATACACGAACCTGATGGGTCCACCAAATTCCCAGGTCCACCCAGCCTCGTGTCAACTCGATAACCGAGCGGTCCGGTGTGGTCCTGAAATCAACTTAGATTCACACCCGCCCACACAACCATCCTTGAACTTGTACTACTACTAACCACTCTGTTCATAGGGAAAAAATGTCGTACAACGACGACTTTTTAGCCATTCGACCCCGCAGACAGCCTCAGGCTTGTCTGCTAGACTCTTCCTCCTCCCAACGCGCTGGTCCTTCGACACGGACGCGGCATCCCAGGAATTGTAGCTCAACTTCGCTGCCACCATATAGTTCTTCCTCGCAAGCCGATTTTGACAATCTCCTTGAACCCCTGGATGAGATCCCTCTTGACAGTGACCTGGATCGACGTCGCACATCCTCTGCAACACTCTCCCATCCCGTCTCCCCATCACGATCCACCAACCAGCCCATCACTGGTTCCAATGGAGCATCCTCCGAGTCTGATCTTCCTTCTCGGTTGTCAGAGTCGCGTCAATCTTGCCCTCCGCTACTTGTGCCTGGTCAATTGACTGCTCAGCGCACGCTGAGGCTCCGCTCTCGTACTGCTGCCGTAATCAAGTCGCTACCCGCTACTTCTGAGGAAGTGGTTGAGGTGGACGATCACGAGCCTCAAAGAGCTGTTGAAGCATCACCTGTAGCTCCAGCACGAAAGTTGAGACGCGTCTCAGGCATCAGAGACCTGCGCCGTGCTTTCCGTGAGGGTGACCACGGGCCTGTACACTTTGCATCTATTTCCTCGCTTGGGGTTTCAAAGGTCTGCACTGAATTCGTTGGTCGTTTCGACGTGTACTCAACAATCTATCCAGGCTTGTAACGAGCTCGGCGTCCTTGCTAGCCCGGCCCCGCCTCACTTGTCCCTTCGTTCTTCATCCCGCACTCTAGTAGACTCGTGGAACCTTCGGCCCAAGAGTTCTGGTGACCAGAAAACACTATGCGGGTCAACACTCAGTTCTACATCCATTGCTTCTCGATTTGCTATCAAAGTTCAATCTACACTTCCCCCATCGCGGCCGTCACATATTCGCACTCCCTCTGATACGTCACATTCAATACTCTCGAGAAAATCCCTTGTCCATAATCCATTGACACCGCGACCTCGTCGCCACGCATCATTACAACTAGATACCCCTCCCCCATCCTGGCCTCCCGGAGAAATGCTCTGGTCGTGTGCCAAGATCTCCCAGTCCGTCGCCAAGCGCGCCGCGCGACGTTCACACACGCCAAGACGGGTTTTTAGTAACCCGATGGCTGTTCTAGCGTCCTGATAGGCGAATTTCTCCTCCGGGCTCATGATTGTGCATGACGAACGTTGTCATCCGCCGTTGTTTGGCACTCGACACTCCTTGAGTGAACCTGGTGATACGTGTCGGTATTCATCAGAGATCTCACCTCATCTTGTACTATTAGATCTAGCAGCTTGGCAGCAGGGCTGCCATGGTTCGGCAGACATTTTATCATACTAGCTGGTCGGATCGGATTCTGATCTAGTCGGGCATATCACGTCGCATTTTTCATTTATGGGCAATATACCATTTATTTTACGTTCTCTTTGAGGTATTGGATGTGTCGAATGAGATCTGGTCCTCGGGACGCGTGCAAGTTGGAGAGAGATGGCACCGCACTTGGACAGCACGTGCGTGTGAGACCCGGCGTAGCCGAACTCATGGCTACAACGTGCTCCCTGAAACCCGTCGATATCATTTTATCCACTGACTGGTGCGGTATGACACCTGCAAAGGTATGCAGTGAGATCCCGATTGCACATATGACGTGTGTCTTTGACATGACGGTAGGAAGACGCGTGGAAGTCCAAGGAACGGGGGGAAGAAGCGAGCTATGTTCGCGAAAAGGTGACCTCACCCCCAAGTTGCCGTACGCTTGCGTGACTGACCTGGACACAACGCTGACAGGAGCAGGCGCAGCTCGCCGCGATGCGTGTGCAGCTTGAAGAGGGCGCAAAAAATGCCCAGGCTTCGGCTTCGAGTGCAGAGAGGGATTTTGAGGGTGGCTTCGGTGGGCAGGAAGATCTTGAGGATCGCTACGCCACTACGAGTGGGGAACATTGATCGATCCACCCTACGTTCGTCCAACAACTTGTAGTAATACTGATAGGGCATGCGATTGCGTCCTTGGATAATAAAAGACGTCAAGATTTCTACACGAGTATAATCATAATACTAGAGTATACGTGATAGTAAGCGCCAGTCCACGCAGAGTCCATGAAACATCCTGACAACAAAGAATGCAAGGAACAAACCTGAGAGCCCAAAGAAAAAAAAAGTCAATAAAATCTACACGATGAAAATGTCCAGGGTCAAAAACTTGTTATGACAGTTTAGGAGCAGGGGTGATCATAGACCTGCCAACTGCCCGGGCTGCGCTTCCACTCTGGCACAAAGGGGAAGGAGGCGCTGCACTTGGACCAATCCAAGGATTGAGGTAGCTACACGTCGCAATGCCAACCATCCCTCCAGCAGTGTCAGAGGGATTTTCCCATCCGTTCCCAGCGTTCGCGGTCGCAAGAGACTTGCCAGAATTGACGGTGAAAGTAGGTGGTGGCAGCGTGGCAACGATACCCGTGGGTGTGTAGGAAGGGAGTGAAGTCACCGCTCCGGCGTTGCTGATGGTGGCAGGTGGCCAGGCGTACTCCCGGCTGACGGAGGACGGGATTTGACCAGCACCCGCGCCACCTGTTTGCCAGGCCTGAAGTGGTGGACTCCATATGCCTTGATCTGCGCATGTTCCGGAAGCCGTGCGGGGATCGAGCGGCATCCAGCCATTTTGTAACCCAAGGAGATACGACCATTGCGGCGATTCAACGACGCCACTTGCCGAAGAAGGACCAATCTTCCAATTCCAAAAATACCAATTCTGTCGCGACGGTCGGTGACAAAACCACTCAGCACGCGAGGAAAACACACACCTGGAGTGCATCCATACTTGCCAGCGCGAAGTTCAAGATGCCTGTCTTCATCGTAGTGTTCCAATTCTGCCAGTCAGTCCAGGGGGTGCAGCTGCCTATGACTGGCCAGTTGCCGGTGTAAGTCCCCTCGTAGCGCGTGCCGAGGCCAACGCCATTCACCCACAGTCCGCAGTCCGTGACAGCGTTGCTAAATTCCCCCGCAGCTGTGAGACCGAAAGCACCCATCGATGTGTTGAAATTCGAGGCCCAAGTGTTGCAAGGGGTCTGGGCGTATGTCGACATTGGCGCATCAGACTGAGCAGCAAAGCAGATGTAAGGATGTTCATCGAGAGCGATACGGTCGGCATTAGGCATGAAACCTGCCCAATCCGAAAGCGGAAAGAAGCCATCATGGAAGGAAACATAAGGTCCATTTCCTTCTCCAACACTAGATGCCAATCGGACGTTCTGGTATGCCTGGAAATAGCTAAAAGAATATGAGTCGTACCACTCGCGACATCTGGAGGGACATGACACCAACTATCTGGACAATGCATCCTGACCGACCGTAGTCCCTTGGGGTTCGTTGGTTATCCCGAACATGACCACGACGTCACGATACTCTGGCTGGGAGATGAATTCCGCAATTATGCGAATATAATCCAAGGATCGTTGTGCGTTAGCCAATCCCATCGGCCCATTCAGCACGTTGATAGAACCGAGCTTTCCAGAGTGGTTCCAGCCATTCTGACTGCCCGGGAGGGAATGGAAGTCAAGGTTAATGCGAATGCCATATTTACGAGCCCACTGAATTGCCTTGAGGAAGTATCTTTGGTCTGTCAGTTAGAGAAAAGCCTATGGATCATCGCGATACTTACTTCCAAGAGGTCTTGGCGAGGAAAGGTTCGCCGGAACGAGTCTCGATTGCCCAATATGGGAGAGGAATCCTCACAAAGTTGAGCCCAGCACCTGCGATTTGTGCAAAGTCTTGCTCCGTCTGTCGAGAGGATAAGATATGGGCAACGTGGTATTGAAAGATGATGGCCCACAATGAACGTCTGATAATGAGTCTCTAATTGATTGAGGCCGCCGCTTGCAGTATCAGCTGCCATGGCTTCACTCAAAGTCCATTCGTCCACGGCCTTGGGTGTAGCATTTTGGTACTTTTGATAGAGGGCGGGTGAACTGTGTTAATGACGTTAATTATAGAGTGATAAATTAGATACACAGGGACTCGCATGAACTGCGGACGGGGAGTTAGCTGCCAGCACACCGCGGATATTGAGGACTTACTGGTTCGGTCACAAGCCAACCTCCGAGGTTGACGCTGTAGTGGCGGCCAATTGTCAGTGGGAAATACGAAACGCTGTCTGAAGTGGAACAAACCCGAAGATCCTATCGGTACCAAATTTAAACGATTGGTTGAGAGGAGGAGTCCAGGAATTCGGTTGTGCATTATTGTTGAAAGGGTCATTCGGATCCCAGTACCACGTGCCGCCGAAAGGGTTGATATAAGTGAAAGTGGTCCCATTTTCGGTGGCGATGGTGCTGCCATTTCCTCCTGTGACCACGGCTTTACTTCCGCTGTTCGTTCCGCCGCCTGATGATGCACTCGGGGCGCCTTCAGCGGCATTATTGTTCGCCTTTGACTTGATGAGTTTCAAGGAGACTGTCACGATGACCACAACGAGGACGATAATGGCTGCCGCGATGGATCCGAGGATGATCATTTTGCGTTTGGACTGGGAACGTGGTGAGGAATACGCTGAGCGTTTCTCCTCAAGGTAACGCGGGGGTCCGGCGAGATCTGGTGTGCTCATGCCCGGGTCATCCCGGTACGTGTACCCGGTGGAATCCGCGGCTGACTCGCGGTGAAGGGCATAGACGGACGCGTTGGGAGCAGAGGGCGCGGTCTGAAAGGTACTTTGGGATGCGAAGGAGTCGCGGTACTCGGCACCCTGAAAATGGCGGGCGGCGGGAAGGAAACGGGGGGGAGATGCATCACCTGACATGGTTTCTGGGAGGCTGGTGAGTTCGACAGGGTGTGTTTCGAAGCTCGGGGAAGGGGTATCACGGTAGAAGGGGTCCTGGGTGAGGGGGAGAGGGTCGTAAGGAATGTGGGGGGAGTGAGTACCGGACATGATTCAAACTAGACGGAACAGCAGAGGAGCCAGTAAGAACTGATTGATGGAAGACGCGTACCAAAGTAGCACCTGCCACCCGCTCGGGCATTGACAACGTGTCAAACTGAGCTGGGAGAGAAATCATGTGGGTGATCCATTATAAGTACATTCCGAGTCCGGATGTGAGATGCGCCGGAACGGAACTCCGCGGGGATATCATATCACGTGACCGTTATTCGGCACATGATCCGACGACGCGACGCGTTCACCGATACCATGACCAGAGCATACAAGAAACGCAAGCCAGGAGGCCCGCGCAAGACTCAGCAGATACTCACTCAGCTCCACTTTGCACTCGACGTGTCCGTGCTCAAGACATGCTCGCTCTGCGCTCTCTCCTACACGAGGGGCGCACCCGACGACGAGGCCCTGCACCGCTCACACTGCGGCAGAGTACAGCGCGGCATGGAGTGGGGAAGAGAAGAGGAACGTGAAGCTCTCAAGGCCAACGTCGACGAGATTGCCATCACCGTCAAGCTCAGAGACGGCGCAAAAGGTCGCATCATCTGCTTCCCCGCGACTGTGGGAGGAAAGATTGGGACAAAGGTTTGCCCATGACGGCACTTGCGACCTCGTTACCTGACGTGAACACAGCTTACCCATTTGCTGGAAACCATCAATTTGGCACTCGCATCACCTCCGTTGACAGAGTCGGTCCTCAAGTCAGCCAAGGCATACCTCTTTCTCCTCCCTGCCCCCTCAAATCCCCACCGCGAAAAAATCGTTGGCTGCATCATTGCACAGCGTATATCCACCGCCATGGCCATCGCTACCCCCGAAAACGGCCACGCCAACTCCGAACTCTCATCCCTCGTCGCCGTCGACGCGAGTTCCGGATTGTTTTGTAACCCCAGCCCGCTACCCACTCCGCTAGGAATAACGCGATTATTCGTTCCTTCGGCTCATCGACGTCAAGGCATCGCAACTCAGTTGCTATCCGCTGCTGCCGCTACTTTTATACACGCATGCCCCCTTGATCCTACCAAGGGCCAGGTCGCCTTCACACAGCCAACGGAGGGCGGATGTGCCGTGATGGAAAAGTGGGGAAAAGGTTTCGTTCGCATTTACGAGGAATAGAGTCATCGATTTAGTGGTGCACGCTCACAATCTTTATTCTTATTACTAACCCTGTCCTTGTCGTCGATACCCGTACATACATCAAGACCTTGGTCGTGTTTGATTCCACCTCGACGCTCTAAGGCCACGCAGATGCAACAAGATTGAAATTGCCATACCACATACAACATGGGCAAAAAACCAAGAGCTACACAGCCTGTCCACTTTCATCAACTCTACCGACTCCAAGATGAATCCCGTCCTCGATCATACGGTCTCACGACCAGTGTTTACACATCGACTTCTGCTTTCTTGGTTAATGTGCTTGGAGGCAGCACATACGTCTGCGCGTCAAAAACACAAGTCAAGACCAAAACTACGACGCAGGTCAGACAAGTACTTGCCCTAGTTTTGATACCGCCCGCACTCGGCAAACGAGTCGACCCATTGCTCAGCCAGGCATCCACTTCAGCGGCCGCTCCACGACCCTCGCTAAAGTTATTCATCCTCAGCATCCGGAATTGACGCCATTCGGAACCACTTACCTGATACCCCATACAATAAGGGATTGTCCGCGGCGACAGTCCCCAGCAGCAAACACGCCCTCGACGTTCGTCGAATACTTCTGAGGGGGACTTAGCTCTTTATCCAGATGACACACTCATCATTCATACCGTCTTTGGCGTTTGGATGTTGGAGCGCCCGTCCTGCTTCACGCCGAGCGCGTTGATGATCTCGCTCTGAGGTCCGAGGAAGCCAAGAGCGAGGAAGACAAGCTGACCAGAGAAGAATTTCTCCGATCCAGGAACCTCCTCCATCTTCCAGCGACCTCCAGAATCTTTAGTCCACTCGACGCGGACTGTCGCAATCATAGACCAGTCAGACGATGGCGAGATATCTGTGCAAGATACACACCAGTGTTCAATCCTTTCAACTTCCCACTGTCATCCAACACGAACTCTTTGGTAGAGATGCAGTATTCACGGGGATCTGGAAATAACTCAGCCATGAAACGAGCATGAGGGTGACGCACATTATTACTCACCATTGCCAAAGTGGGCTGCAACTTCGGTGTGTCCGTAATCAGTCCTAAAGATCCTGTATTCCACATATATAATGAGCATCGCGCATACAAGAAAGCCACTACGACCCACCGAGGCCATTGTGGCCATGGATTGTCCCTTCCCCGCGAACCAGGCGGCTTGGGCAACAACTCAAAGTTTGTCACAGACTTGGCACCATGGCGCATGGCTGTACCAATACAGTCATTACCAGTATCACCCCCGCCAATAACGATGACGTCCTTTCCACGGGCATCGAGGTAGGAGCCGTTCTTCAACTCAGAGTCCAGGAGGGATTTAGTGTTCAACTGGAAAAACATCAGCGAAGAGATGGTCGTATCGAAAACCAGCCTACCTGAAGATATTCCATCGCAAAGTGGATACCGTCAACGCTTCTGTTGGGAATCTTCAGGTCTCGTGGCCAAGTCGCTCCTGTGCAGATGACGACAACATCGTTCTCTTCACGCAACGCAGCCGCGTCGACGTTGACGCCAACATGGGCGTTCGGCACGAACGTCTTATTACCTGGTATCAGCAACAGCGACGAAAACTAGTATTCAAGGTGCTCACGATGCCCTCGGCAGCCATGAGGTCCAGCCGCCGCTGTACAACCGCCTTGTCAAGCTTCATGCTAAAAATAGCTCAGCAATGCAAGACGGCGTAAATCAAACCTACTTACTTCGGAATGCCATACATCAAAAGGCCACCCATGCGGTCATTGCGGTCATACACAGTCACGGAGTGACCGGCCTTGTTCAGTTGATCAGCGCAAGCAAGGCCTGCGGGCCCAGATCCAATGATGGCAATCTTCTTGCCAGTGTGGAACGACGGTGGATTAGGGGCCATCCACCCCATCTCAAAGGCCTAGATTCGCGACGCTCAGCGCACAGGAAAAATTGTTCATGTTCATAGCAACTTCACCTTGTCTATAATAGCACATTCGATGCTCTTAATTCCAACAGGTTGCTCGTTAATTCCCAGAACACATGCACCCTCGCATGGAGCAGGGCAGACGCGCCCCGTGAACTCGGGGAAGTTGTTCGTCAGAAGAAGCCGGTTCAGTGCGTCTTTCCATTGGCCCTTAAAGACCAGGTCATTCCACTTCGGAATGATATTGGAAATCGGACACCCAGTGTCCGACTGACAGAATGGAATGCCGCAGTCCATGCATCGAGCGGATTGATATCTGAGTTCGCTTTCCGTAAGACGGGCAGAGATCTCCTTCCAGTCTTTGACTCGTTTTCGGGGAGGCCTGTACGCCTCGTTGAGTCGCTGGTACTTCATGAACCCACGAGCTTTATCCAATTTGTGAAGTCGTTGCTTGGTAGTCGATTCGTCAACGAGGGAATCTTCTATATCACCAACAGCAGGTTCGTGACGTTTGAAGGGAGGAGGAACGTTTGGAGTAGGCTCTTTAGGGAGTAGGATGTCTTCGAGACCCTCGTATGCGAGATCAACCTGACTAGCTGTCCGGGAAGGAACGAGATCGATAACGTTCAAGCGCATCTTCTCCTCCTTCTCTTTCACAGCTTGCTCTTCTAGGACACGTTTATAGTCCATAGGCATGACCCGAACGAATAGCGGAAGGAGGTGATGGAAATCGTTTAGAACGCGGTTGGCGACCTCTGAGCCAGTATAGTGACGATGATCTTCGATGAGGCTACGAAGAGCAGCGATCTCTTTGGGATCCGAGACTTTGCCAAGCTCCACCATCCCCATGTTGACCTTGGAGGCGAATGTGTGGGCTGTGTCGAGAACATAGGCTATTCCTCCACTCATCCCTGCAGCGAAGTTACGGCCGGTAGTGCCAAGAACCACAACTCGCCCGCCAGTCATATATTCGCAACCGTGGTCCCCCGTGCCTTCAACAACGGCGTTCGCACCGGAGTTTCGAACGGCAAAACGTTCCGCAGCGATACCTCGAATGAATGCTTCACCCGATGTCGCGCCGTACAAGCAGACGTTGCCTATGATGATGTTCTCCTCTGCTTTGAAAGTCGACTGCTTCGGAGGATATACGATAAGGCGTCCTCCAGACAACCCTTTGCCAACATAATCATTGGCGTCGCCTTCCAACTCGATCGTGATTCCTGGAGCGAGGAATGCACCACAAGATTGACCAGCTGAGCCGTGCATGCGAATATGAATGGTATCCTTGGGTAAACCATCTTCGCCGTACAGTTTGGAGACACGGTGAGACAGCGACGTGCCTAGAGCACGATCGGTGTTCTTGACTTCGCAATCGATGTGAACTGGAAGTCCCTTGGTAAGCGCGGGCTCCGATTCGTCGATAAACTTGTTGTCGAGGCGGATGTAGAGCTTGTGGTCTTGTTGACGAACGCGATACGTGGCTGCGCCAGGACGCATCTGCCACGCGGGTTTGAGCACGGCGGAGAGATCAAGATGAGCAGTTTTGGCTGTCCGGAGTTTCTCATCAACCTTCAGCATATCAGCGCGCCCAACCATCTCATTGATAGTGCGGAACCCAAGCTTCGCCATGATGGTACGAAGTTCTTCCGCGAGGTAGTAGAAAAAGTTGATGACCTGCTCAGGCTGGCCAGCGAACTTCGTTCGAAGCTGAGGATCCTGGGTAGCAATACCAACGGGGCAGGTATTCACTGTGGAGGCGACTGTGGGCAAAAAATGCGGAATACAGTAGGAGAAGACATACGGTGACACTTGCGCATCATTATGCAACCCATTGCAATTAGAGGTGTCGTGGCAAAGCCCCATTCTTCTGCTCCAAGCAAGCAAGCAATTGCTATATCACGGCCAGTCCGAATCTGACCATCCGTTTGAACGGTGACGCGACCCCGGAGATCGTTCAGGACGAGAGTTTGGTGCGTTTCTGCGAGACCAAGCTCCCAAGGTAAACCAGCGTATTTGATACTAGTCCAGCGAGAGGCACCAGTACCGCCATCGTGACCAGAGATCAGGATATGGTCCGCTTTGGCTTTGGCGACACCGCTGGCGACGATACCCACACCAACCTCCGAAACAAGTTTCACCGAGACCCGCGAGCGAGGATTCGAGCACTTCAAGTCATAAATGAGCTGCTTAAGGTCCTCGATAGAATAGATATCGTGATGTGGAGGGGGGGAGATTAGGCCAACACCAGTGGTTGAGTGACGAGTGCGAGCAATTGAACTCGAAACCTTGTGACCAGGGAGTTCACCACCTTCACCAGGCTTCGCACCTTGCGCCATCTTAATTTGCAGTTCGTCTGCATCAGCTAGGTAGTTAGACGTAACGCCGAAGCGACCTGAAGCAACCTGTTTAATTGCGGATCGCATCGTATCTCCGTTAGGGAGGACCTGTGACCTTTCGGCATCCTCTCCACCTTCACCAGTGTTTGACTTGCCGCCAAGTCGATTCATAGCGACGGCTAGGGTAGAGTGGGCCTCCATTGAAATTGATCCGTAAGACATGGCTCCAGTAACGAAACGTCGGACGATCTCATTCCAGGGCTCAACTTGTTCAATAGGGATTGGCGTCGCGTTTTCTAGCCGGAAATCAAGAAGGCCGCGCAGATGAATGCTCTTCGCTTGTTCGTTGGCGTTGCGGGCATACGCATCATACGCAGCCTGGTTCTTCTCCCTGACGGCGTCTTGCAAATTGGCGATGCCCACGGGATCGTTGATGTGTGCCTCGCCACCGTCCCGCCAGTGATACTCGCCTGATTCAGGCATACCAGGCGGTAGGATGGTCTCTCGGGAAGGCCAACCACGTTCATGAAGCTCGAAGGCATCAAGTGCCAGTAAGTCGAACGTCGTGCCTTGAACTCGGGACGCGGTCCCGGTGAAACAACGTTCCACCACTTCGCTATGCAGACCGAGGGCTTCGAAAATCTGGGCTCCCTTGTACGACTGGAGAGTAGAAATACCCATTTTCGACATAACCTTGAGAACTCCATTGTCGATGGAGATTCGATAGTTGGTAATCAGATCCTTGACAGACTTGTCACCACCTTTGATGCTGCAAAAATGCGTCAAGGCTTCCAAGGCACAAAACATGTTTTCGTCAACTCACAGCCCTTCTCGACCAACTTTGTGTACCGTTTCCAGCATCAACCAAGGGCAAACCGCATCCGCCCCATACCCAACGAGAACGCAAACGTGATGCACTTCGCGAGCCTCGGCCGTTTCGACCATCAACGCAACCTTGGCACGCTTCTTTTGCAGAACGAGGTGTTGATGAACGCCACCACACGCCACCAGCGCGGACAGAGGCACACGAGAGGGCCCAGTGGCGCGATCGGACAAGATGATGACTTTGATACCATCTTCGATGGCCTGTGCTGCCTCGCTGCAGACACGCTGCAAAGCTAGCTGATACCCAGGGATCCCTTCATCCTTCTGGAAAGTGATGTCGATTGTGATCGAAGGCCAAGTAACATAAGCGGCCTTCAGACTTTTCATGGCATTCATTTCCTCAAGAGATACCAGCGGAGAAGAGAGGAGGATGCGGTGGCACTGTTCTGGCTTCATTTCTAGAAGATTACCCTCGGGCCCGACGTATGCTTCAAGCGACATGACGATGCTCTCTCGTATTGGATCTATGGGTGGGTTGGTGACTTGAGCGAATAGCTGACGGAAATAGTCGTAAATGATACGAGGTTGCGTGGCCATTGCCGCGATAGGTGCGTCGTTCCCCATGGATCCCAATGCTTCCTTGCCGCTCTCGACCATTGGGAGCATAAGAAGATTGAGCTGTTCAACCGTGTAACCGAACGCGAGGAGTTTGGGGTCATTGCTAAGCGGTGCATCGTCGATGACGGGATCGATCGAAATGTTGCTGCGAATTACACGCTTGATGATGTTCGGGACGCGTAGAACGTGAGTTTCGACCCATGACGCGAAATTTTGCTTGGAAGCTGTGTTCCGTTTGAGCTCCTTATCATCTACAATCCTTCCTTCGAGTGTATCCACGAGAAGCATGCGGCCAGGCTTTAGACGACCCTTCTGCACGACGTTCTCCGGAGGGATGAATACCGCACCAACTTCAGAGGCGCACACCATGATGTCCTCATTGCTGACGACAAAACGACATGGCCGCAGACCGTTACGATCGAGATTAGCACCGCAATAACGGCCGTCACTGAAGGTAAAAAGAGCAGGACCGTCCCAAGGTTCTTGGAGGCAAGCAGCCCAGTTATAGAATGCTCGCTTTTCGGGCTCCATGTGCTCGTTCCCTTGCCACGCCTCGGGAATGAGCATCATGACAGCTTCCGGCAACGTGACAACATCATTTACGACGAGGAGCTCGAGTACGTTATCGAAAGCAGCGGAGTCAGATCCCCCGGTCTCGATGATGGGATAGAGAAGGTCGAGCTGGTCGCCGAAGCTCGTCGAAGAAATTACACCTTCACGAGCCCTCATCCAATTCTTGTTGCCGCGAACCGTGTTAATCTCGCCTACAGTGGCATATGAGATCTTACCCGATACTCTCAAGCATAATATATACTGACCGTTATGAGCAGCCCACCTCATTGGCTGAGCACGATCCCATGACGGGAAGGTGTTTGTAGAGAATCGGGAATGCACCAGAGTAAAATGGGAACGGTATAGAACATGATTGAGGTCGTGATAGTAGTTGTATACTTGAGAGGGTGAGAGCTGTCCCTTATATACAATATTTTTTGAGGACAGCGAACAGACATAGAAGCCCTTGGCAACCGTACTTTATATACACAGGAAAAGTGGGAGCGCTCAGCGAAGTTCATTACTGTGGATGAATGAAAAAGGACAAACATGGTATGGGTGGCATGCTTGCGCAATACATAAAGCTGGCGCTCAAACAGCTTGGCATCGAAAGGACCATTCTGACAAGTAGTGCCGTCACCATAGTGATCGCGGAGAACAATGAAAGGTTGGTAAATCGCTGGCTCCTTGCTGCTGGCAGCAGGACCTAGGATGGTGCCATCTGTTGGAACTTCGCGCCAGCCTAGAACACGAAGGCTCAGTCCGCTGGCGATTTTGGCAAAGATCGTTTGGAAGGTTTGGAGTTGGATGGGGTCATTGGCCTTGAAGAAAACGTTGCCGACAGCGTACTCGCCTGATTGAGGCAGAACGCAGCCGATTTCTCTTTCAGCCTCTCGCTTGAAGAAGAAGTGGGGGATACCGGTCATGACGCCAGCGCCGTCGCCATCGCGGCTGTCCGCCCCAGTGGCACCGCGATGGGTCATGGCACAAAGCAGTTGACGAGCATCAGAGACGATTTTGTGACTCTGCTCGCCTTTGATATGACAGATGAAGCCTACCCCACAAGCGTCTTTCTCATAGTCAGCGAGATAGAGACCTTGATCGGCGGGAAGAGATTGATCCCAAGAATCGGGTTTGCGTTGGACAGCAAAGAAGCCGTTATCTGTCAGAGAAGACACCTCCGAGACCAGAGGGAGCTGGTCCATGTATGCCATAGAAAAAAATGGGGGCGAAGAAGAACGTCAGCGAAAAGATAAACCCAGATAAGAAGGTATCAACTCCCGGACGGATCTCCGAGAAATCCCGACGGACCTCCACGAAACGCTTATATAATGGTCCGCACCAGGGACACGTGTTCCTGTTTCCCATGCCATTATGTCAACGGGCGGTCAAACACAATGTCGGTCTTCGCATTTTCTGTGCACTGCGGGGGCGGAAATGACACCCAGCAACGCGGCAGGCTTCCTGCAAAATCCGAGGTCTGCTGAGAGGAAAAAAGACACAACACCATCGTCCGCACCCGCCCGCAGAATATTCCGTCTCGCCTTCTAGGCGGAAATTACAAGTATCGCAAGGGGCGCGACATTCCCATAATATATTGTGGGCCGTGCACAGGACTCCTTGATCCCATATGTAGTAACGCGAAAGAAGACCCTGCCTTGCAGTGGAGGCGAGGTGCCCCGCAAGAGCAGCACTGTCCCATCCTCAGTAACCGCGGAACAGGGACCATTTTGCGCACCGAACTTCGTGCCCTAAATGCTCGTTCTTAGCCTCGAGCGCTGTCGCGGAGATCCGACTTGGCCCTCGGAACCGGAAAATAATGCCAACAAGCCGCGCCATCGCCCACGGACGAGTCCATGCAACGATGAGCCATGTAGTGACGTGACTACATTGGTTGCGCTCCCTGCAACAAGTTAGGGCCAAACGTCATGTGGCGGGGACTGGAGCACGTACTTGGGGTTGATTTGGGGTTACATAAGTATTGCGCCTTGAAGCTGAAGTTCTCATGGCTGTCAGTGGCAGGACAGAACTGGCGCAGCGGACCATGTCGCTACGCCATAAGTGATAGAAATAAGATAGCTTCAGATAGAGACGTTTCAAACGAGAGCACAAGACAAGTGAGCCATCAGTGAGGCATGCAGCAACCTATTACGCCGCGGAAGGCCGACCAAAACCCAAGAAGCTAATCGCGGATGAAAATATGTGATGGAAATCTCCGTCTTCATTCATATCTTACTTGTCGTCAGCGCAACACTAAGTTGTGCCGCCATCAAGGTCTCTTCGCCCGACTGACTACTGTAGTTACCAGATTAATCCGATTTCCTCGATGGGATGGGAGCACGTTCATCATCTCGGCCTCGTTAGGAAGAGATAAATTTGGCCCATGGGAAGCACTCAGGTCACGGGAGAAACCCCTTTGCTCAAAACGAACATCTTAACTTCGAAAGCTGAACACGAGGCATATTTGATGCTTCTGACTACAACGTGCGAAGTTCGTCATGCGGATTTCATCAAGACAATGAAGACAACAGCCTGGGCGAAATGCTGCACGGTGTTTGTAGGGCTCAGAATTTCCAAGACGTCGCATATGGACTCTTCAGCTCTTGTTTGTAAATTTACTAAGGCTTGGAGAGCGATTGCCTTACAGGAGACGCAGCTGATGGTGAGCATGGACCGAGGAGGTGGATATGATAGATTAAGAGTCATTTGACTCTTTCTTTAATTCCTTCTGATGGATCACAGGAAATTTGACATTTCGAATCGAACTGGTCGAACTGACGTGCCTTCTGCCTTCTGGTATTCATACACAACAAGGTTGGGCCCAACTATGTTTGGTTACCTTTCTGCTAACTAAGCCTACTCAGATTTCCACTCTGAAAGTCGTAAAATGTCGACTTCGAATCTGTACTTTCCGAGCACCTGTGAATTGGCATAACTTAATTCCATAACTGAAGAGGGTTAGCACAGGATCAGAGAGAAACCGAAGGCCCGTCCGGCTTGAACCGATGGGTCGCACTTCGCAAAGAAAGGCGATTGCCGAGATGACTTCATTCATGTCGTTCAAACACCCATTTTTCTAAGTACGAGATGGCCCTCCACGCCAGGGATATGTGTCAGCACCCTTCGGTAGGAAATTAGCCTGCCCCATCGTGAAGCGCACAACACACTGCGGCTGGATGAAGTCTCGATGAACGGATCGTTAGTAACAAAAACGCGACATACCCTTGTGATGTCCATTATACTGTCGGACAGTTTCACCCGAAGCCATCTCCCAGAGTCGAGCAGTGTGATCCGAGGATGCTATGACCAGTGTGCACCAAACAATAATGGGTTTGACTCAGACAACGGTTTCTCACCTGTCACCAGATACGCAGAATCCGCACTAAAAGCGCAGTCCCACACCCATCGCTGATGTCCTTGGAGTACTTTCTCTTGCTTCATTTCATAGTTTTGAGATATAGACCATATCTTCACCGTAGTGTCCGCAGAACATGTGGCGAGATACCTAATGTATCCGCATGAGCCCCGGATACGGAAGAACTGAAGCTCAGATGCATGACTTACCTAACATCAGGACTGAGAAGAACCCGAGTGATATACTTTTTATGCGCACTGAACTTGGTCACGGCTTGGTATCTTGGAAGTTCAGATTTCTCTTCGTTAATCTTCCAGACATAGCATTTGCCCTAATTACAAACAATGAGCGCTAACCCAACCCAAGCACTGGAGCCATGCCTTGTTATTTCCAGCGACCAAACATGATCCATCAGAAGCCAGACTGACTGACCTGATGGGCACGTCGCCAGCTGGGGTCTTTCGTATGTGGGTCAGAAAATCGAAAGAGTGGAGAGAGAAATGACACACTAGTTCGTGCGAACACAAATTTTCAGACAGGTCCCACTGTTT
>JBBPMA010000043.1:48153-74069 GCA_038090075.1 Xanthoconium purpureum
ATGCATCCGGCCTGGTCGCAGGAGATGAGCTCTCCTTGGTTAGGATGCACACAGACATCGTTGACTATGCGTGTGTGCGTTAGCATCATCATCGGATGATCAATACGATAAGACGAGGCTACCAGGGGCGCCATTATCGTAGGTGCGATGCACTTGCGTACTCCTGACATGATAGATGAAGGAAACCTGTTAATAGACCTGGAATTGGATGAGTACCTGAGGTCCCATATCCTGATTGTGCCATCCTCACTACCAGTAACCAACCATTTCCCTTCGCTGTGGAAGGAAACGGAGGTGACGTTCATGGTGTGAGCATCGAGACAAGTCAACTACCGATTTGCGTACTTCAATACGCGGGCTACGGAGATGGAGGGAAACCAACCGGAGTAGAAGAAGTGCTAGCGATTTCGTAAATGTACACTTTCTTGTGAATTGCTGCAGCCAAGAGACGCTTGCTAAGTCGGAATGTGAACAACCCTCCACGGAAAGAAAGAGCTGAATTACTCGGGAGAGATAGCGAGACGGTTTACTTGCTAACGACGACCGGAACGAGCGTGACCTGATCTGCACGGTGTGATTGAAAGGATGGTGCTCACACCAGATTCACCCGACCTTGCGATGGTGCGGGAACAAATTCCACTCCAGGCTTCCCAAAATCTGATCTCATGGTCGTACGAGCCAGTCACGAGAACGACCGACATGTTGCAGTGGACGTTAAATGAGGGTTCCCGGCGACAACGCTGCAGCGTGGCCAATGCGACACCGGATTTTTGAATTATTTTATTTTCTGAGCTCCGCTTTTTTCCCATGCATAATATATGGCCCCTTCATTTGCGAACCTCGGAAGGCTGCAACACGTATGCAGTACCATGATCCTCACTTTCAAGATCCACCAAGAGAGGTCCGTTCATTTAGTTGCAGAGCTCCGCTCAGATGAAATCTTGCTGGACCAGGCCGAGGATCAGGTCCGGCTGGCGAAGGCTGGCAACGTGTGCGCAATTCCGTATGTCTGCCACGCGTCTGCTTGGATCATTTGCTTCGTCGCGGGGTGGGCTAGTCAGTGCTTGAGTCCTTGGGGACCTCAGGCATTATTACGTCCCTTCTATGATGCCGTCCTGTCTCGAACTTCACGATCTCATACATTGTTTACATTTGATTTATCAGGCATCTCAAACGCGTACTCAGTGGCCCGTCGTCTATGAATTAATTGACCTCGGCTATTGCAATTGCTCGCTGCCTAGTAATGTGTCGTTACAGCTGTTCTTCACAGACCAGTAAGCGACATTCTCAGAACTCCACATCTGGCCCTTCCAGGTTCCAAGAACAAATTAGGCACATCCGTCCAGTAGGTCTTATCACCGACTGCTCTCCGCTCGGACTTCGAGTGATCTCGATTCCGAAGGGAAACAGATCTCGCTGACCTGTTCTTCCAGAGGTTTATAAGACGAGTGCAACCCACCAGCCAATGACACCCAACAACCTTCATAACCCGCCGTTCACGACCTACTATTTTGGCTATGAACGCGTACCCCGTAAGTGGTCACCTCGTTCCTCGGCGCTCCTCAGGATGCCGTTGACACAAAGCTTAGAACGGCACACGAGTTTTCTTCTGGACTTCCGCAGGCGAAATCAAATATGGTACTGTACAGTCCACAAGTCGCCTTGCCGATGTAAGGGTTTCCCCAGCATCTTTGTGTCTGCATCTGACGGCCTGTAGGGGACGCAAGTTGTCGTCGTTGCACTAGACGAGGGTGAAGGTCATCGCAGTCTTCCGTAAGCAGCTTTGAGCATTGTGGTGCGCGAGCACAGATGGCTGACGCCTCACAACAGTGTTTCTAGTGTCTCAAAAGTAAACTAGGCCAAATCGTTATTCGGGCGCACATCATCTGCATGGTAGATCTCATTAGACTCGTTACAGCCGCATCGCATGGACTTCACATCCCCCACACTGTATCAATCCCTTTCCCATCGGCCATAGTTATTTATTCGCTTGTAGCCGCGGACCATTTTTAATATACATCATGTCGTGTTTCGTCTTCACTCCGGAATATCGTATCGAACGGGTAATCTCATTATGGCGTGTCTCCAAACTGCATGGTGTTAGTTACCAGGGTTCTGGGAATCGGTACATAAATCTAGACTGCACGTTTTGCTGTTCAGCCCCATACGTCCGCAAGTACAGGCAATCGCTTGCTGATCCCTGGTCGACAAGACAAAATTGGGGCGAAGAACGTCAAGCGAGAATTTGACGTCGAGTTCTAGACCACTGAGTATGCATGTGAGATTGGGGTTGGTACTCTTGATTTTCTGCCGCCGCATCACAGGCAGCATCCACTGAAGATGCTTGTCTGATCGTGTCCCCTCGTTCTCGAGGGTTGGCACCCCGGGGTCGGCAACTGAAACGTCATTAGCGTTGGGGTTGATGGGACGCCCTCTCGCATGACTAACATAGAAGTACCCCATTTGTGCCCTTACATGAATCAGAGTAGCCTCTTCGCATCATGTCCGCGCTCAGATGTATACATACGTCATCCAGCCAACGGAACCAAAGAAACCATTGTTTCATGTCCCATGCGATCTCATAGAAAAAACCGGTTTCACAGGTCCGTAACCGAACCTCATGGGGTCGCTTGGTACGCGCGAGTGTCACTGCATTGCTGTCGTCAGAGAGCTCGAGTATCAACAGTCATTTCCGAGCACGTTGTAACAAAAGCTTCAGTCAGGGCCGAGATGTGTTTGGGACATTCTTTCCGCGAAGTTTGGTTTCATCGCATTTTAATTACTTGGCAAAGTGATCTGTGTTGAGGCATAAGTTCTACATTGAGTCTGCCTTGCAGTCCTAGCTGGAACTAAGAGGCAGCCAACCACGAGGAATTGAAGACCTACCCTGATCATTATACTGATACGCTGTCCACGGTTGGCTTTCTCCCCGTCTGTTGAGGGCAGAATTGCATGCCTCCATTGATAGCGAATGTTGTCTCTGTAATGTACTCAGTCCAAGGGATGACATGGACACACATGTGTTACCGCTGCAGATAAACGCTACCCGATGGAAGCAGTATATCGAAGCTCTTCAAGGAGCTCGGAGATTCCATCCTTAATGTCCTCACAGACCCTAGGCTAACGCCTAGGATCCATTTGCCACTAGCAGAAGTGTTGTCGATGTGAGGAAGGATTTCCCCTGACGACGCCAGATGCAACAAATGAGTCTGCGTATTCTGTGAAGGGTAGAGAGCTTGCAGGCGGTCCAGTGCTGGAGTCAAGCCACGAAATTCGGATTCTGGCCAGGAAGCGAGGCGCCTTTCACGGTAATCCCGAATGACATTATCGTAGTGGCCCTTGTCGATGGAATGAACAATTACAAGAAAAGAGAGACCGGCGCGGTGTATGTACTTACCTCGTGGAAGGTGTAGCAACAGTCTGGTAAAAACAATTCCTCCACGGGAGCACTGTCTAAGACGGGATTCCTCGAGCGATAATCAATCTGGCGCTTGCGGACACGTTTACTTTCAGTGGCGTCGAGTTGGCTTAAGGCTGCAGTCAACAGTAATCGCTGCTCGCGGATGTCGAAGAACCCTGAGAAAAAGGTGAAACCCTCTGGCAGTAGGTCGGTAGAAGATCTAATGGATGTCAGTCGCCTGACGGTTCCTGGAAGAACCGTACTGGACGAGACGAAATGTTTTGGAAAATGCTTCATGACTCAAGGCTGTTAGACTTAGTAAGCCGCTTCGGTCTGCCAAAGTTATTGAATGTTCTACCAGTAACCACTTCAAACCTCGAGCTTCAAGTCTTTCTTTCCGCCAACACACTACAAGGCGCTGCTAGGTAGGAGGACTGCGCTACCATACTAGAAATATCAATTTGTCCTACTGGAGAGCCAATCGACCGCGGTGGTCCGACCATTCGTAATAGGCTTCATGTCCCATGATGAAGTCACTGTTCTGCCTTCCAGCCAGGATCGCCATGGTAGCCCTCTCTATGCTGCATTAGCTCGGACGACCACACGGGCTATCGCTTTGTATTTTTCCCGTCCTGCGAGGTTGTTTAGGCCATCCAAAGGCAAGTTAAATGCTATAAAGGTTCCCTCTGCTAACTGTCCGCGAACCTAGTGAGCGGTTGGCACTCACTCCGGGGACATGCTAACAGACATAGCACTACTCTCAGTCCCCAGTATATCGCCTCACTCATCAAGAGCCAAGGTGTGGTGTCCTCATTCCTCTCGAGCCCGTTCGAGTCGAGGCTTATATTAATGTAATCATAGTTCATGGTGATACCTAAGCATTTCGTGCCACCAATGCTTGCCAACGCGGTGTTGGGCACAGTGCTTTGGACCACGTACACGGGATGTTCCGGTTATCTGGAGTCTCGCCTCGGAGCTCATTCAATATTCGCGGTTGCATTGTCAGGCGCTGCCGCGGGTGGTATGCAAGCCTTAGTCGCCGCACCAGTTGAAAACGTGAGGCTCGTCATTGAGGGCGGAACTGGGAAAGGATGGTCCCATGCATGGAAGGATGTTTTTCGGGGAACGCAGCCGACACGCGTTACAAGTAGATCTAATCGAATTAGCGATATCAGACAAGTCCGAATTTGGATGAGAGACGTCGGTGAAATGGCTGGGCGAGGATGGGCTGGGTGGGGATGGGGATGTGGAAAGGACGTCTGTGGTAAGTGGACTCGAATTACTTGTCAAAGCATCTTATCTATCTATTTTTCAGGTTTTGCTGCTTTCTTCACAGTTTTCGAGATCACTCGCAAAGTGGCAAACAAAGTCAAACTCGGCACACATCATCTTCTCCAAGGAATGCAACCAGATCACCAAGCATCCCATAGTTCCAACCTACCACGATTCACGCACGCTTTTGTATTAGTATGTGGCGGCATTATGGCAGGCCTGGTGTATGAGAGCCTCTGTCGTCCATGGGATGTGGCACGCCGAGCCCTTACCCTCGAGAAGTCGATTGCCCCCCACCTGAGCGCGCGACAGCCGTCGTTTTCCATCCTGATGCGAAAACTTCAGCAAGATGGGATCACATCATTCTTCCGTGAACATGCAGGTATTCCTCAACATCCCGAGTCACAATCCAACATTCGTCGACGGATCTTTTCCGCTCTTCGGACCCTTGCTCGCGTTGGTCCGTGGGGTGTGGCTTTTCTGGTATGGGAGTCATTTGGTCCAGGGTTGGATTGAAAAGTAGATTTGGAAATAAATTTCCGGGGTTGCGAGTAGAATCGTATTGATCGCCACATTCACTCTAGTGATGTTTCCTGTTAGTTCCGGTTAATTAACTCGCCAATGACACGTTTGCAGGGGAGCCATTTGCAACGCGAATGCTCCACGACCACTGTGCAAAAATCCGACACCGCACGGTGGATCCCCGTCCACATGTTCCGTGGCATTCCACTGCAACAATGACACGGATCCGTTCATTACGTTCCCCATCTGCGTCACATAGCTGTACAGCTCTATCCTTGTGGCGTGCGCTCCCAGTACAAACCTGCATGCTCGATGATCGCCGTCAGGTGCAGTGCAAAGGCGCTGCATTTCCTGCCACCCGAAAAGCGATGTCAACACAATGACAACCGCGATAATTTTATTGTGTTCCTCCAGAAAGCTGGTTTCGGTTCATTTGTGGTCATGGAAGCCAAGAACAAAGGTATCAGGTTCCAGCCTGTTCCAGCGCAACCAAGGATTATTTTCTGGTCAGACCTCGGATTTACTTCATCGGCTGACACGTCAATTTGGGGCTTGGCCAGGTGTCAATCAGGTGGATAAAGTTAGTTTCCGTTGTTTGGAGCTTGACCCTGTCCGAATCCCCAGGCTGGAGCAGAATGCATGATCATTAAACCTAGTTACACGACGGCAGCGATGGGCTTGTTTACTCGCATGGCAGAAACGATCATGTCATGCGTAACAGTTTCGGGAACTCCGAATCGGCGTATTTGCGGCGTATAGTACTTTCTTCCCCTCTAGGCACTCTTGTAAGGCTGTAACCTGAAACTTGAGCCCCTGACTCATCGGTGCACGGAACTTTGAGCGGAATAATGCCATGTGCATGAGTTTCATGGCGTTGGCACCTGCGGTGAAATGAAACTCGTCACGGTGAAAAGGTGCGAGTTTGCTGATCCACTCGCCACCTGTGGGCACCAGTATGAGCTTGACCCACGCTTTCAATGATTTTACCGAGTACTAGATAACTTGCTTCCTGGCGCTGAAACGTTTCTGATGGGCCCACTGACCTTCATCCCTGAGTCTGAGATTCTTCAATTCAGTCTCGAATGAGAGAATATCTCTTTCCCCCTTGGAACATGTCCGTAACACTCCTGCAGGTTTGAATTACCCCATCTGTCGTTGATTTGGCACTGGATTTTCTTTCACGTTGACTTGCGATCCTTCCGCATGCTGTCTGGCGGTGACTGATAAAGCTATACGTCGGCTCAACATCGGCTACCGTGGTTCCGCGTTTGATTTATCCATCAACCTTGGTCGAGATCGGGTGAATGGAAGCGTGAGTAGCCTGCCTCAGGGTGCTGCGGCATTGATACGATAGAATATCACGCAGTCAAGATCCCTGAAAAGGGTGGATTTGCGAGTCAATAACAGAGAGTTGCCTTGCATTTAAAACTTTCTGAATTCCTGGAAGGTCTTCATTGTGTACCTACTTGGCCGGACGATAGTGTAAACCAAGTCCTGCATTTTCCCGAACATTCCAGGAAGATTACATAAGCCGATGTTTCTTGTTTCTTAATGTTCACCTCGATGATTATCAGGGAAGAATTGATGTTAGCGTTCGTTATCTCGTCCGACATCACTTCGCCAACATGCCGCGTTGCACACGAAAAGGTTGCGGTACGGAATTTGTAGCAGCAGAGAACACGGAAACCAGTTGTCACTACCACCCGGGAGCACCAGTGAGTCTCGGCTGCTGGTCTTGCTAGGTTGGTCGCCCCAAACTGCTGCATTACCAGGTATTCCACGAGGGCCAAAAGTCGTGGTCATGCTGCTCAGGCATCAGCAAGCCGGTTCTCGATTTTGACGAATTCATGGCCATACCTGTACGCATACCTTGCTCGGCGGAGTACGTTCACCGCTAACGATCATCGATCGCACTGGCAAGGGCTGTGAGGTTGGTGCACATGCGGACGCGGTACCACAAGAAGTTACTTCTCAGGTGCCGAAGCCTGCAGCCACCAGTAAGATCCTCACTGTCAAGGAATCGAAAGAAGGAAAAGAAGTCTTTCAAGTTTCTGCGGCACGGACACTCCTACCACAGGCATCTGCCCTTGCTCCCACCCCTGTTGAATCCGTTCCTCCCTCCTTCCTAGAAGAGGAAGATGATCCAAATGTGGCGGTTGCACCTGGCACCAAATGCAGACATAAAGGATGTACCGTAATTTTTGTGACCGATGCAGACAATCGAGTCGGAAATGGGGAAGGCACTGTCTGCACCTATCACCCAGCGCCAGTACGTTTCTAATCTCTCGCCATCTTCGCTAATAATTTCACGTCTACTGATTGGACCGATTCCGTCTACAGCCTATCTTCCACGAGGGAAGCAAGGTATGTAGTCCTATAACTTACGTTGCTCGCGCGGACCACTCCCTACTTTTGTCTGTATTTCTGAGAGTTCTCATCTAATATTCAGGGTTACCTATGCTGTAAAAGGCGAGTCCTGGAATTCGAAGAATTCCTTAAGATCGAAGGATGCAAGAAAGGCCGCCATGTCTTTGTCCCGAAACAGAAGCCGTCAGAAGAGTCGGTGCGCGATACCACCTTTATTACGTCGCCATCGCGGCCGCTGACTTTCTGATCTGTTTACAATATCAGGCTGAACAGTCCGCTGAGTGCCGTGTAGATCATTACCAGACACCGAATGAGGTGCACGTGTCCGTGTTTGCCAAGCAGGCTGACAAGGAGAGAAGCAAGGTGACAGTGGAAGAGACACAGGTTGGAACTACCATCCAGTTAACGCTCTGTTACATTACTCACGAGAAATACGCAGGTCTATTTTGATTTATACCTTCCTGCCCAGAAACGATTCAAAAGGACAATCCAGCTCTTTGGTCCAGTCAACCCGGAGGAGTCTTCGTACAAATTCTTTGGGTCCAAGGTAGAGGTCGTCTTGAAGAAGTTGGATACCCGAAGCTGGACCGTGCTAGAGAAGACGACGCGTGACCTTGGAAATATCAACTTGACCTTTGGGGTTGGGGGCAGAACTGGTACGATCGGTGGCAAGGAAATTATCCTTGATGAACAGAATAGAAACAGAGCACCGTAGGGGAATGTTATGGATACTGAAAGCTTTTGCATGCACAGTAACTGTACGTGGTATAATCCGTGAATTTCTATACGTACGTGAGTAGTCGCAGAACAATTATAGTTCGCCTGGTATTTCTATCTTCTGGAAGATTTGGATAACGTCACCCTCTTGGAGATTATCAAACTCCTGTAAGTTAATACCGCAGTCTGAACCTTTCCTAACTTCGGTCACGTCTTTCTTCAGCTGCTTCAGTGCATCTATGGATCCTAGAGACAGGGTTCAGCCTAATACATCCGGGACGTAAACATGTCAATACTCTCACCTTCATATATAATTTTTTCCTCTCTTAGTACTCTGACTGAGCCTGATCGTTGCACGATTCCATGGTTGACCCTGCAGCCAGCAATCCTCTTGTAACTTCCTTTAATTTGTATCTCGAATAGCTGGAGCACTGTTGCCTCGCCAGTGACTTTGATGTCATAAGTACATGGTAGGAGGGATATAACACGCTCCTGGACATCGTCAATGATGCGATAAATGATGTCGGAAGTATAAATCGGGACGTGGTTCTGGGAGGCGGAAGCTCGAACAGCCCGTGGCACGCCGACAGAGAATGCGACTATCATCGCTGACGCGGAAATCAATGGAGTGTACACAACAAAATCCGGGTATAGACTTACCATCTGCAGCCTTCGCCATCATGACATCAGAGTCAGAAACATCCCCTACGCCGGTGGAAACGACCTTGACACCTGCTAGATGATTTCCAATATCTTTGACGGCACCAACTAGAGCCTCGACACTTCCACTGACGTCGCCTTTGACAACGATCCGAAGGTGCCCCTTCTGGACTTCCTGAACAGAACCATCTTCAGCCACAGTACTTGCGGCGCGATTACCCCTCTTCCCTTCCCTTCCCTTCCCCTCCCTTTCCTTGTCTGCCTGCCTCGCGGCGTTTATTGCTTCGACATCACCAAGAGCACTCTCTAGATCCCGTTTTCGTTCCCGGTTCACGCGTGCCTTTTTGACGTCAGATTCGCTGCCCCCTAGGACCTCTTCGCCGGCAGCGGGAAGCGATTTCCAGCCTGTGACAAGGACGGGGGTGCCAGGTGCTGCAGAAGTGACGGGTTGCAGGGAAGGGGAAAGAAGGCGGCGTGTAGAACACCAGGAAGTCCCCGCTAGAAGGGGTATTCCTGCAGATAGGGTGCCACGTGTCATAAGAACCGTTGCAACGGGGCTACGCGTATGGATTGGAACTTGCAACAAGATGGAGTTAGGAAGTGAAAGTGCAAACTCACCCAAACCCTTTGAGTATCCTGGACTCGAGCACATACCCCACGGGTGTGCAATCTTGTTCTACACGGAGGTCCATCACATCAGCAACTAGAGCAATGGTTTCAACAAGCTCCGGAAGTCCAGATCCAGTGAGTCCTGAGACGGTAACGCAGGGGACGTCCCCGCCAGCCTCTTCTAGAGGAACGCCAGCAGAAAGCAAGTTAAGTTTGGTCTTCTCCTATGAGACGTATGGATGTGAGTGTATATACGTAGACCGCAAAGATGGAATGAGTGCGACGGGTGTATAAGAGACTTACGACATCAGCTTCAAGTTTGTCAACCTTGTTGATAGCAACAACCATCCCGATGTTACCTCCTTCCTTCTCATGTTTCACAAGCTCGACGACTTCGAGCGTTTGAGGCATGACGCCATCATCAGCAGCGACCACCAGGACAACGATGTCGGTAGCTGAAGTTCCACGGGCACGCATTGCAGAGAAGGCAGCATGGCCCGGGGTATCCAGGAAAGTGATCAAGCGCTTCTCTCCTGATGTCGATGGGGAGTCACCACTCGTGCTCAACGGAACACAGAAAGCACCAATATGCTGCGTGATCCCGCCCGCTTCAGAAGCAGCAACAGAAGAAGAACGAAGATTGTCGAGAAGGGTAGTTTTTCCGTGATCGACGTGTCCCATTATAGCTACAACGGGGGGACGAGTTGGCAGAAGGTGGGGATTTTCCGGGGGTGGTCTATTCAAGATTACTGGAGTCGATAAATTGTTTCAAACAGTCATAAACATGCTTACGGAGGGTATAAGTCGAAAGCGGCTTCATCATTAATTATCGGGTTCCGACCGAACTCTTGAACGAGCAGAGCAGCATAGTCAGAGGTCAAAACTATGGGGATGGTTCAATCTCTCGGATGACAAGAATAAAAATAACCAACCATAATCATAGGAAGATTCTTGATACATTCCCACTTCGTCCATTTTGCGTTGAAGTGCACCTTTGAACAGAAAGAGATTAATGCACTTGTGAGTGAGAAAGAGCCCAACCATACGCAAGCGAACATTCAATAGCTTTGCCAATTGTCCGACGGAAACGGTCGAGGGGATATAGAGATCGACATGCACCCGCTTGGGCTGCGGTCCCCTACTACTGTCTCTTTCCCTCGTCTTCCCATGGGAGCGACTTGTGTGCGCCACGCTGCCTCTCTTTGTGTCTTTGACAGAGGGATGGCCAGAAAGAAGGGACCCGCGTTCCTTGAATTTCAATTTAGACAAGCGCGATAGTGGGCTGGGATTAGACTTGGTGTCGGGCTCAGGAACAACGGGACGAAAGGAACCATGTTCGTTGGGCTGGGGTGGCGACGGACGTGATGTAAGTTGAGGTCTGGGCTGAGGTTGCGGAGTGGGGGCATTGGAACGAAACGAACCGCGTTCGGCATGCTTCACCTGACGCTGTCGCGAAGCAAAGTGAGGAGGAATGCGCCGGAAAGCTTCAGGCTCAGGAGTTCTGTCCGTTTCTGACTGAGAAACTTGCCTCAATCGAACGGGCTAAAGCTCACGGGTGAGTTTTTCGCACACAGGTCGCGACCAAGAACCCACCTGTATTTTAGGTGCAGTAGCGGCAGACCGTGCATTCCTTGGAATGCGAAGAATAGTCGACCCCCGATGCATTGTCACCCTAGCGCCAATGAGGAGCAGAGGCCAGTCTTTCAAGTCTCGAACGACTTGAGTTAAATGTAGTACGCAAGTAAACACCACATGTCAAGGCCGTATAGCCACTACCTAGTACACTCCCGACTACACTTTATTTTGAAACTTGGCCCGGCCTATCGCTGGCAGGATGGCTGCATTTATTACGGGTTACCGTCTGCTGTCAAAGCACCCGTATGTCGGTACACTATCAATGACGCATCAGTGTCGACAATATGCCCTCTCTCGTTTTCCACATCGTAATACTGGTTTCGGGAGGAATTCCCGAGGTAACTTGTCGCCCAGGTCCCAGCCAGACTCCCTTCCAGAGGACCGTTCGTGGACCTCATCCCACTATGAAGAGAAACCTGACCACTCTCAATGGTGGCGGCAAAGCGCACAACCTACTACCACCGATCCCGAGGCGGGCCTGAAACGTTTGCTGCTAAACAATGACGAGCTTGTAGTCACAAGGTACTGAAAGTTCTCAAGACTGGCTCTTCCTGAGGGTCTCACTTTCAACTAGACAGTTTGAGATGCTCAATATTTTCATGGGTTTCGAGCAGTCGAATCGATATGTTATAAGTGTGTTCAGATAGCATCGCTTTCTGTCATACACTGAAGTTCACTATGAAGCCAGCCTGTCTGGAGACTCTCTCGGATATATCGTTGAAGAACCGCGAGGTTTCCTTGCAATGTTCGCAAGACAGGTGTTCAGGACTCATAGGCCATTCCGAGCACTTGTCCTGGACCTTGAGGGTTCACCTATTCTTTGGGTGCGTACCCATGGCTCAGTACCGCGACGTGCGTGTTCAGTTCTTCCCCGGACTCCAGATACGTCGACCATTTTCTTGGATAAACTCTCGCATGTTCGTTGAGTGTCCTCGAGAGAGCCTTGCCGTCCCGGAAGGACAGCTAGTTTTGGACACTTTCGCAGAGGTACAGCAGGAGTGGCATCTTTGGAGGAGGAGGTACAATCTATTCTTGCGGTACGTGTGTTCTAGTCGCCTCTCGATGTGGCTCGCCGAACAATCCACTGACCGGTCGTGTCGGATCGTTACGCTTATCTCCTCCACCTGCATCGTTGGTAACATCGCATCTCTTCCTGACGTGCGATATATTCCTTGTTCGACCGCCTTGCGGCTTCGCTTTTCCTTCCTTTTCGGTGTCTTTCCATGTTGCATGAATCCCTTCTATCACCACAATTCCTACGCTCATCATGGACCCTATTCAACGCAACGTGGATACTTACACACGTGAGACTCTTCTTTCCCCATCCATGCATCCCCCATCCTCATTAACTGACGTGTTGTCAACACTATGTTCCGGTTGTTCATCATTCCTCGGGATCTGATTCAGGTATTCTTGGCAAATGATACTCTCGATCCGGGCGTTGTCTTTGTCTCCACGTGTCGCATTGACAACAATGCCGCGGCCGGTCTGCATCCCATGATGATCGTGTCATCTTGACTTCCATTTCATTTTGTCCATTCAATACGATCTCCGATTTCTTGGTTTGTTCAACATCCTTGGTTGTCAATGTTCCGCGTTCTTGATGTTGGAGTCTTGGCTGTTCGCTTCTTATATCCGTAATCCTTGTCTTTCTTGTGACCATATTCCGCCGGTGAGTTACTACGGTACATTTTCTCCTCTTTGAATTTGTTACCTGACTCATTGTTTGATCACTGTCTCCGTAATGTTGGGGATTGGTCGGCTGATGGACGCCGTTTAATCCTCCATTGTCTCGGCACGTGGCGTGGGTCGACGTTCTGTGATTGTGCGCTTTTCGCTTGGAAACGCATCGCGCTCGATTGTCACATCCCTCGTTAACTCGTCAATTTTTTCACTCAATTTAGGACCACCCCTCATCGAGTGCTCACACCCCTCGACTCAGACCCTCAGCCGGAGCTCGCCAAGCCGGAAATCCACTTCAACCAATTTGCGCGCGTAGATGCGGGTTTATGGGCGTGGGATTTCGTCTTAAGGGATGCACAAGGGCAAGGCATCGCCACTGTCGACAGGGCGTTCAGGGGACTTGGAAGAGAGGTAAAGTGGCGGTGAGATGCTCACCAGATGGCCGTGAATGAATTCTTCCGTTCCAGATCTTCACGGACACGGGGCAGTACACAGTGTCCTTCCGAGCGCCCGATGAACAGGTTTCCAGTTCGAGTCAGGAAAGTGGGTGGATATTACACAAGTCAGGCGCGGCAAGGAACTTGACCGTTGATGAACGGGCGGTGAGTTCAATCTGGTCGGAGATGATGACTCGGTGCTAACCGACCATGCGAATAGCTTGTGTTGGCTATGGCGAGTAAGGCCACGTCCTTCGAAAATTTTGCAAGCCTACTGATCATGTTCCCAGTTAACATTGACTACGATTACTTCTCTAGGCATTCCGAAGGAGGGTGCGTGGTTTATTGGTTTGATCACTTCTATCACTATATCGTCTTCTTCAGGGGATCTGGCATCTGGTGGAGCTCCGGGGAGTAAGTTGAGTTCGCATACTTTTGAACGATTCGTGGTGTTAGGCAGTATTACAACACGGGTTATACACTACTAGTATCCCTCGCCTACTTCGCACAGAGCTTCCAAAAATACTTTTAGATCCTCCTGATCGATCTCTAGTATGCTCGTATTGAACGAGTTGTGAGAAGACCGAGCATTGCATCGTTCTTTGGCGTTGATGAATGCTAGACCAAACTCACTGGTCGATGGATATCAATCACCTCATTCCAGAAGAAGAGCGTTTGAAAATCGTACTTTTTCGTTACATCTCCCAGTTCGAGTGAGCCCATGACCCCGACAACGATGTACGTTTCTGTCCTTTCGTTCAGGCAAGCCAGGACAAATGGTAAGCTCTTCTTGCCCCGGGCAAGCTTCGTGCCTGGCAGTTTGTCTCTCAATGCATCGATCAACCAGAGCGCTAGACGCGAAAGTACGCCAGGATGGGAAAACAGTGCAAGATCGGGTCCCTGAGAAAGAACGACGACACGATGTGAGCGCATCGTCCGGATGTCTTGCTTGTCAATTATTGAAGTTCCTTGTCGGATGATGGCTCGATGGAGTGACATGGACAGCGCGAGTGCTTCTCGGAGCGGGACGATACTGTGGTATTCGAGGTATTCCAGTATCCAGGTTTCACGAATGTACTGAGCGACTTACTCGGTGAGAGCATCATAGGCTGCCCAAAAGTTCCGTACCCACCAGGGGACTTCTGTGCGTTCCTCTGCGTCATCCGGATTCTCTCCATCCCCGTCTCCATTCGGACGAACACCTTCACCGCGCTCTCTGCTTTCATGCGCTTCATCGGCGGTGTGTTTACTACCCTCCCACACGCGTCCACTACCGAACCACTCCCCGCCGTGACGGGCACCTTCGACCTCGACCTCCATCCTGACACCACCGGCCACATCCAAAAGTGCGCTGACAGCTTCAACAGCGTCGGCAGCGCTTATTGGAGAAGCACGGTACCCGAAACATCGGACGAAGGAAGGGTATGTGAGTTCCGCGAGACCGTACTCAGGGGCAATAGCGTCAAGCTTGGACCTTAATTGATGCTTGAGATCGAGATCCATATGGGCGTACAGTTGTTGTGTCTGCGGTATTGAGAACCTGCCTCAGACGAGGTTAGTCGAGACCAAGGATCACTGGGATGTGTCTAAACAAATCACCCCATTTTAGCGAGTAGACCGGTGAGCCTCTTCCGACCTCGTTCCTTCCAGATTCCAAGTTTTCCTGCTACGTAACTCGAGTGAAACATGGCATCGTATAATGTCCAGTGACGAAGGAGAGTGAATCTCAGTTCCTCGGTGGATCGTATGGAGGCATCGTCTGGACCAAGCGCTGTGATTGTATCAATATTGTTGGTGACGCCGGATGGGAGCGGATTGAGGCGTGATACTTCGTCGTAATAAATGGCGTGATATTTTTCGTAAAAGTCGCGGGATATGCGGGAAGTTGTATATTGATATGTGAGCCCAAGGATTGCTAGCCTATTGCAATGACCAAAAAGAGATGGGCTTGTGATTGAGAATCACATACCACAGGAGGTCACAGTCTGCACGCTCAAGGACGGTAGCAAGGATATAGATTGTGGCAGAGGCGCTCTGACTGTACCATGAACCGCTTGAATAGTGTTTTTCGACGATTGTTTGGTACGCCGCGCGCTGTTCACGCGACATTCGATTCGACTCCTGGAAGAGGTGTCAGCGGGGGCGTGCGACGAGGAGAAACATCGCGACATTGTCTAGTTTTGGCCTTTTCCCTGCGTGTCGATCGAGCGCTTGCGATTTACGTTTGCGAGACGGACTGCCCGTAGTCGAGTCCTCGTCTAGCTCTACATCGTCTTGCGCTGCATCCTCTGAGTCCAAGTCTGAACCGTCGTCCGAGTCGGGTTCTGGCTCGTACTGGCAAAGTGTGTCAGCGTGCGCGCTGTTTCTGTGATGTAGGGAGACGGACTTCTAGTGCTTCCCAAGCCTTTCTTTGTGGATCCATGTTCTCGATCTCGCCGTCGTCCCAAAGAACGATGCGATCACCGATGTCACCACCACCGAACAAAGTTGCGAGATTCTGAGGTCTGGTGGAGTCGATCACGTGTATGGTTAGATGTGGGCCAAATTCGCCGAACCAGGACGGGGAAGGGAGGTCGAGGATGGCGCCCATGTTGAGGAGAATGAGGGTATGCAGCTTGTCCGTGTCAAAAGGAGGCGGGATGCGGGGGGTGGATGCATACCTCGTGGTAGGTTGCGAGCTCGTCTTTGATGGCCTCCAGCTCTGCGACGCCTGATACGGGGATGATCCTGTGCATCACGTCGTCCTGCTTGAGGAGTTCTGCGAGCATCTTTGCTGCGCACAAGGCGTCGACATCTGGGGCGACGAGGAGGATGACGGAGGAGGCGGAGGAGAGTGGTGAGCGACGGTGCGTGGCGAGGATAGTGGCGTAGGCATCACCATAGGACGGACGCGACGCGGAGGCGAGCTGGGGGGGCGGCAGATACACCATGCTATGTATACGTGTGTTGCTACTCGGCAGCCTGGACGCGCGACGCGGTATTTGTGGTTGTTTATCAACCCCTGTCCACCGCGAGGCCTGCACGCGATTCGCACTACATAAGCCTCCCCAACCCAACCCACCTCATTCTTCCCCCGCCATCATGACGGACCGTGTGCGGTCCCCAAATCCAAGGTCGCCCAACTCAAGAGACGACCACGGTCAGCCATCTCTGACTCGCGCCGTCTAAACTCACTCACCCCCCACATCCAGAGGCCGCCCCGCTCTTGCACAACGGTCAGGACCAGAGTCCCCCAGATCCGCCCTCCCCGCACCGCTCTTTCGCTGGCCGCATCACAGAGGTCGTGCACGAACCCCTCACCGGCCTCACAAAGGTCCTCCTTGTTGAAGTACTCGTCCTCCTCCTCATAAGCTCGGTTTTCATCGGTCTCTTCGCCGGAGCACAGCACAAACTCAACCGTGGAGGCGGGGGCGATCAAGGTAATGGTACGCACACAGAGACAAAAACTAAAACCGTCACACATACCACCACCGCCGCTACTACCTTTATCTCCGCTACCACCACGACCGCGGTCTCCACCGCCTTTTCTACTATATTTGATATCACAACCGCGATAGAAACCTCCACTAAGACAGCTACCACCACCGCAGTCTATACCTCCGTGTCCACTTACACAACAACTGATCACGTCACCCGCACCGTCATCGTCGGTCCCGAACCAACCGGTCCTCCAGAAACTCCAAACCCCCCTCCATCAAAGGTGCGACCTGCGCTCCTACTTTGCATTGTCGTTCCTGATCCACGCAAAAATTAACAGGAAGTGTGTCTCACCAAGGAATGCATCATCCTTTCCGCATCAATCCTGGCTTCGCTCGATACCTCTTATGATCCGTGCGAAGACTTTTACGATTTTGCCAGTGAGTCGAACGCACGTCCATAACTGGCCTTGGGCGCTGAATCAGTAACCAGATGGCGGATGGATAGCCTCACATCCAGTTCCCGGCGACAAGGGCGCCGTCAACACATTTACCGTTCTCTCCGAGCAGAATTGGCAAGTTCTCCAGGGTTTCCTCGAGTCCGACACAACCATCTACGATAATTCTTGGGACGATCAGCTGCTGCATAAACTTCGCACCCTCTATGCTTCTTGCATGGATGAGGTCAAGCTCGACTATCTCGGCCAAGTACCCCTGCAAAAATTCGTGAACAATATCAGGAAGATATATCGCGGAAAGCGTGTCGATGCAAATGCCGTCAACCCAAGGCAAGGGCTGTCCAACGCTCTTGGTTACATGCATTCAAGAGGCAAGCATTGCTTCATACGAGTCTCCTAGTCCATCCATATCTCTCCCACAGGTGTCGACGCCTTGTTCAAATTCACTGTAGACGGCGATGCCGGCGTGGATCCCAACGCCATGACGCTTTGGTTTACTCAACCTACCCTGGGATTGCCGTCAAAGGTACGCTGCACAAAAAGTCGTCTGTCTGTCCCGCTCGCTTACAGGTCATTAGGAGTACTACAGGGATCAAGCTGTGCTCAGCGTCTATCAAGACGTCATCGAGCGTCTCTTGGCTACTCTGCGCGATGACGAGGTTATGGGCATGACAACCCTTCCAAGTGAGCGCTTGCACACCATTCTCCAGACCGACCAGCTGGAAGATGAAGAGCGTGTTTGGCCTCCTTGGCCGTGGCCACCTTGGGACGGCGAAGAAGACGATCAAGACGGTGATACCCGCAAGCCGGCAGAAGATCCGTTCCAGAGGGCACACGAGTTGGCGCGGGAAGTCGTTAGGTTCGAATCCGAAATCGCAGCCGCCACGTTGGACCAAGACAAGCTAGAGCAAGACCCCTTCGGCACATATAACCCCGTTAGCATCAATACCCTCAAGTCCGCGCTTCCTCAAATCAACTTCCCTGACTATTTTGCTACATTTACACCTCGGTTCTTCCCCAGCCGTGTCATCATCACTTACAAGCCGTATCCGAGTTCTTTGTCACGAATTCTGGAACGTACCTCTTCTGACGTCATCGAGGCATATCTTGTCGTTCGCGCTGCCCTAGAACATGCTCCGAACTTAGGGACGACGACAGAGCCATGGAAGGCGGTACGGCAATTGCAGGAAGTCCTCAACGGACTTAGACCAGGAGCTATCGGAGAGCGATCCGAGTTTTGCATGCGCAAGGTAGAAGATGCAATGGGCTTTGCCACAGGCCGGTACTTTGTCAACGCTACATTCCCCCACGACTCAAAAGAAAAGGCTACTCAAATCATATCAGGTCAGTGCTGTGTTTTACTCGTGGACTTGCCACACCCTCACCATTCTCTGTAGACATCGTTAAAGCATTCAAGAGGTCTCTGGAACGAATTGAGTGGATGGATGAGAAATCGGCTCGCAAAGCCCGCGAGAAGGCCGAGGAAGTTCGAAAGAAGGTCGGCTTCCCACTGTACCCAGATACCCGTGATGCTCGCTCTCTTGTGAGCTATTATACCCTCGTCAAGATCCATGTCGATACCTTTTTCGAAAACATGCTCAGCGCTGCGTCAGTCCCTTTATGTGTACGGTGGCTAGGAAATGCATCTGACATCGCATCTCAGTGCTTCCGATACATATAAGATGTGGCAAAAACTCGGAAAGTCGAGGAATGTTGACGAGTGGGAAATGACACCAGCGACCGTGAATGCATACTACAACCCTACGGGTAACGAGGTTCGTAGATCCCAATTACCTGTGTACATTTGGGGATTTGAATTTATCGGCAAAGATTGTGTTCCCCGCTGGTATTCTGCAACCCCCTTTCTTTTCCGTTGAATGGTATGTGGTAGTCGCCGTGGTCAAACTTTTCCTTACAATCGTTCAGGCCAAGATATCTGTCATATGGTTCATTTGGCATGGTTGCCGCTCACGAGCTCACGGTTGGTCGCTTTGTCCACACTGCTCGTGCGATAACTTATCACCAAACAGCACGCCTTCGACTCTGCTGGTCGACTTTACAATCAACATGGGAAATTGGAAGAGTGGTGGACTCGCCAAACAAGCGATGCTTACCAAATTCGCCAAGACTGCATCGTCGAACAGTATTCAGGTATATACTTTCGGTCTGCGTGCCTTTAGCTCTCTGACAAAATTCAGCGTACACCGTTGATGATGGTAAAGGAGGTGTCATACATGTCAATGTGAGTCTTTAATGTTTGAGGATGTGTGAATCCTACATGCTCAGACTTGAATAGGGGAATCTGTGAGTCGGTTGTTCAGAACTGTCTTGGGAATCTCTGATGTTTGTCATCTAGTACGTCTGGGGAAAACATTGGCGACTCTGGCCTTATCCAGGCCTACCGTGCATGGAAAGCCCAGTACGAAGATTCATATGATGCCGGGCACGAATATCTGCTTCCAGGACTAGATTATACGAGGCAAGCCATTACTGTCCATTCTATCATGCTGCGTGCCAACCAAGTGCAGGGAACAACTCTTCTTTATTTCCTTTGCACGCACGTGGGCCATGAACAATCGACCAGCGGACGCTGTGAGTACCCACCGAATCTTGCTGCATCTAAGACAGCTCAGTCCATCCCCGCCATCAGGTGCAACGTGTCCGAACAGATCCCCACTCACCGAATCGCCACCGTACGGACGGCACCGTCTCTAACATTCCCGGATTCGCCGAAGCATTTAAATGCTCGAAATGGGCGAAGGTCAGATATTCATCTATTCTTAAATTATGCCTGTTAATCTTCCAATCAGTTGAACCCTCCGCCGGAAAAGAGGTGCATTTTCTGGTCTTGAATGTGTGCATTAGGGTATCTTCGATCTGGTGTTTGGAACTTTTTGTGTTCATATGTATCTCATTTCAGCATGATTTAGTCTCCACTCCACTCTCTGCATTACTTCAAACGTGAGGCCGGCATAGGAAAGGCAGCATTTGTCTTAAAGCACACCCTTTGTGCTGGGTATCTCGTTTCCACCCGTTTGTTCGATGGCTTGTTTGATTCCCAGCGCCAATGCTTTGAATGCGGATTCGGACCTAGGACGCACTGTAGGAAGTTCTGTAACGTGTAATTGGAGGTGGGACATACCGATGGTGGTCGTTTTCTCCCCGGAGGACATCGACGTGAAGAGTCACACCAGCTGCCATTGCAAAGGAATGAAAGACGTGAGGGATCATCTCCGTCGAGAGGTCTCCGATCTTCTCGCGTTTCAATCCAAGCTCGGTGACACAATATGGACGAGAGCAAATGTCAATCACTGCTCGGGAGAGTGCCTATGATAGAGACTGGTTGGCAGAACCCCGCATCCAAGAACAGTCACGCACTTCATCTAGCGGTGCGAAGCCTGTACCGTAACGCCTGATGCCCTTGATTTCTCCGAGGGCTTGTTTGAACGCGGTACCTAAAGCAATCGCACTATCTTGTGCATCGATATTAGGACCATCAGGTGTGTCTTGGAGAGAAGGGAAGCTTATCTGCGGTGTGATGGTCGTCGATCCACAGATCGCCTTGGCATTTCATGGTCAAGGACATTCCGCTATGCTTTGCCAATGCATGATACATCTAGAGTAACCCGATGAGTTGTTTGCGCACTCAGAACATGGTGGAATAGTACTACATGGTCTAAAAAGCCGATGCCTGTCGAAATGTCAATGTTCTGCACCTGGCCAGAAGCAGCAGTGCAGTCGAGATCGATAAACACTTCGATCTGTGTTTCTTTTGTTTTTCTGGAAATAGTAGCTGTTCTTGCTGTCATAGTAGAGATGTTGGAATGTTTGATCGGACTCGTAGTTAAGTCTACTAACACACAGTACAAGTTAGTCCGAGCGCAGGCGACGCGAGTCGAGGCTGATGTAAGTCTTTCTTACAAGGTTATAACCCCAACTACTAGCTAGCCGCCTGGTGACTGCGACACTCCTTGGCATGTCTCTACGCAGTGGTTCCACTCTCTCACTTATCGGTGCTTCACTGCGTTCTCGGGTTATCAGGGCCAACTTTCCACAAGCCTTTCGTGGTCGAAGACATTTTTTAAATCTCGCTCGCAAATTTAAACCCGATACTTCCATTGTTGGCCAGGATGATTTATTCCATCCGTTCTCCGAATCCCCGTTTCCTGCGGTCAAGGCTCGTGGAGAAGCCATTCGCTCTCTCGCTCCCTGTCCGGTATGCCCATCCGGTCATGGTGGTCATACTGGAACAAATCCGTCACTGGTCAAGTTCGAGTGCCCAGATTGTGGCTGGCCGACTCATTGTAGTAGAGAACATTGGGAAATGGACGAGGATCATGCACCGTTCTGTTCGCGTCTCCGGGAGGTCAACGAGGATGAACATGACCTTCGGAGTGGTCGGAGAATGCACGAGTTCGAGCTACCAGGTATGTATAGTGCGACATCTGTCAGATATAGAAGCTTGACGTCTTCCATATGAAGGGCCCCAAGCGTACGAGGAAGCCATCTCATTTGCCAACTGGGATCTGTTCTGGTACACACGCGGTTTTTCCTCGATGGACACCGAACGCTCGAGGAGGCACGCGAGCAAGTTGCTCACCTATCCGCTCACCATAGGTTCTGTTCTCCATCAAAATAGCGGATTAACCCTGAACAACCATCGCGTCACACCCGAAGGCAGTCGATCTTTGGCCGGTAAGTCGATTAAAAAGTCGGTCAGGGAGATACTTGACGGCTCGATTCCTGCCAGCGCTTCGTACGACGCTGCATGTCGCTCCCGGCGCTCCTGATACCGAAGAAGCTGGCGTTGCCAAGCCCCAGGTCAGGGTGTTCATTCTGGGTGCACGTGCGGAGTCTTCACTCCCTCCCCATGTCTGGGAGCAACTCTGCATGTTGTTCCCATCCTGTCATTTTCATCTGTACTTTGTTGGGCCCCAAGTATCTCTCCCAAGATTACGAAATGACTCGGGATCTCAAGCCCGGCCGTCTACTCAATCTCCCGAGGATGATTCGGTTGCGGCGAAGCCTCACTCTGAGCAAGAGAAACCACCGTTGTATGTTCCCAATGTGTACGAGCCCCCAACTCCGAAGCCCATTGTTCGTTTGAAACGGACCCGTTCCTCGCTCAAGCTATATGGCATCCCATCGTATACAGTCCCCTACTCTCCACAACTGACTATCACCGGCATCCAGGCCAATTATATGGAAGTCCACGCGCAGTTCCAAGATACTTTTGATCCATATACCGACCTCTTTTTCCTGTTCTCTCCCGGCTTTGGCTTTCCATCGCCATCATCGCGCTCAGAGCTTGATGGAAAACACTGTTTACAAATTGTCTCTCCTACCGAATGGGGTCCAGTCGTACCGGCACTTCTCGCCACTAGATGTGCAATTTTTGTCACAGGATTTTCGCCAGCTGACATTGAGAGAGATATCCGGTCGCTTGATCAAGCTCCTGATGTTGCCGATGAATTTGACTGGGTTATCACGCCTGGAGAAAATCCGTTCGGGAGTGAAAAATGGGAGGTTGCTGACTTCGATTCCCGCGTCATGGTGAAGACCAACTGGGGTTTATGGGGTATGAGAGGGAAAGGTAGAGAAGTTCAAGCAAATCATTATGGTAGAGGATAATTGCAAGAATTATCTACCCTGTTGTTATTTTGAAGGGACAGGACTGATAGGTAAGGTAGAAGGAATGAATGAATGACTTCTTGTTTTGAGGGGCCCTGGCAACAATTCAAATCCCTACAGCTTCTCTTCTATGCTTGTGAGAAGGTGAACTGGGAGGTGAGTATGGATTGAAAAACCCAGTATATTAGTGGGTCTCATTGTATAGTACTAGTAGGGATACTAGTAGTACAGTTAGTCTGATGAATTATGATTACAGATTGAAACTCTGCTTGAATGACCTGGGGGTGCCCATGTCCAAATTAAGACAACAGGCATAAAATATCCACTTGGCAGGCCTGGGACAGGGGAACTACACACCAAAGAGGAAGAAAAAACATTACCAGATGACTCACGCTAAAAAGAGCACTCCACTGTTTGCTGATCAATCATCTCCATCATCAATGCAATCCCTTCATCAAGAGAGTCTACCTTTGAGTAGATTGCATTGGAAACCTTGCTAATGTATGGACTAGCATAGGATATTTTATGCCCATTGTCTTAATTTGGACATGGACACCCCCAGGTCATTCAAATGGAGTTTCTGTTGGAATTTATTCCAGGGGGGGCTCCTTGAACCGCTACCACTACCATGGCCAGTTATTCCCATGCCTTAAGAAGGGTGGCAAGGCCAGAAAATGGCAGACAGACCAGTCTGGCCCCCAATGAGACCACCTCTTATGAGGAAAGGAAAAGACCCAATGACCACTAGAAAAGAAAGACCCATAGCATAGGAAAGTCAACTCCCAAACCGATGATACTGAGCCAATAACTATAACATTAAATGAACAAAATGAACCCTGCAAAAGCACCCTCTACTTAGATCCCCAAACGACCCCACAACCACCAAAATCACACTGCAACCCCACCCTAAATACCCAAACCCCCTAACAAAGAGTACCTAACTAAGAACAGCATATAAGTGCTACCCTCCCACACCCAACGGTCCAATGATTACATGAAAACCCACTTACCCAACACCCAAACAAGGAACAGTATGTAGCCCATATCCACGTAAAATGACCACCAATAAACCCTGCAAATATAAGATGATGAACAACAGACATAGGCACAAACCAACCCACCCTACCCCCACCAAGGCAAGTACCCAACCCCCCCTAAACGCATCCAACCTAACATTCTCACAAAATACCACACCCAGAAAAGATATGGCCTTGCAGTACACCCCAACACCTGATGGAGGCTTCCCATCCATCATATTTGCCAGCACAAACCAACCGCTAGACCACCTTGATGAACCAACTCAAAATGCCTGGGACATGATAGAACAACCAAAAACCCTAGTACAGGTTTTTGGCTTCAATGGAGCCTCCTCCCCAGGAAGATTTCCCATACTCACCTACCTGTTACACAAACATCTATCCACCATCTGCACTAACATCCCAGAGTACTCAGTCATCGTAACCCCACCAACCTTGAACAAAACCACCACAACCACAGCTCGAGCAGGGAAATCCTTCCTTGCACATGGCTTCACACCAAATGACCTAGACACTCTCTGCAACCAATGCATATGGTCCTTCAAGGACATCACCTTCCACATCATCAACTTTCCCACCACCCCCTCCTGCCTACATGTCACCACACTCATAGCAGAAACACCCACCCCCCCATCTCAACTCCTCCTTACTCTAGAAAGAATCTGGTTCTCTGTCACATCCCAAGAACTTCTCACTGTGGCGCTATCACAACCCATCTTAAACAATCACCTACCACCAACAGATAGACTCTGATCCTTGCTCCAAATTGAACAGTTAACACACCCCAACCCCCCAACCATGCAGAACCAACATCCCCTCTCCACAATCTACAGCATCTCTGCTGTCAACACCTTCCCTGACCCACAAATCTGGAAAAACATCTGAGGAATCCTCCACTCTGCCAACCTAAAAACAGCCCTAGATCACCTCAAGATGTCCCTTATTACAAAAATCACCTGCACAATCTGCCACAGTGCCACACATGGTGCCAAAACCTGTCCATTCCCCTCCATCCTGTTCTGGAATGGACCAATACCCACGTACACCACCCACCAACCTCCCATGTCCTTCACCTTAAGGGAAGTTAAGTTGTAAATAAATCAGATCAACCCAATCCTGAATCTACCCTGATACCAAACACCTAGAACCAACATCTTTATGTCCAACCAACCACAGCCAAGCTAAGACCCACCCGACAAACCAATGCCACTGACTATACCCCAATAAATAAGCCCCCCAACATGAAACCATGATCCAACATGACTGGTCCCCAGCGTACCATCAAAACTGCCCACTCTATCTGCAAATCATATGTAAGTAACCTCCCAGCCCTGGGAGGACATAACTTCTTCCCCCACTCCTTCGCTGACATGGTTACCGAGTCCACATCTGACCAATCCCCCACTCCCACCCTGATGCCCTCCCCATCCATCTGACCCACCCCCTTAGAAAAACTGCTGTTGACCCCTGTGCATGCCCCAAATGAAAAAGAAGTCATGGACCACTTGCTCCCAGGTTAGTTTACAAAATCTCTCTGACACAGAAAACCAACATTCCCCCCCAGTATTCCCTACCCCTGCAACGCCAGGAATCCCCAACCCCACAAATGTGAACAGCGGCATACCAGCGACTCTCTTTGACTCTACCCCACAAAACCTGTCCCCATCAGTGGAACACCCCACACCCAACAACAAAGTATCCCGAATATGTGCCCTACTGGCTGTTGGTGAAAGCAACTGAGCTGCACTTGGGAAACATCCCCCCCCACAATCCAACCCATACAGAGTGCAGTTCACCCCCACCCCAGAAGGCGGCTTTCCCACCATCGAACTCCTGCATGCCACAGAATTCTTTGACAACCTTGATCTAGAAATGCTTGATAGATGGTTCCAAGTGAAAGACTCGAAGTTCCTTGTCTGCCCCTTTGACTGGCAGGGGCAAAATGGCGAGACCACAATCCAACCCCTCGCAGCATGTATCTGTACTGCAATACTAGACATTGCCACTGTCATGAAACTACCCCCCCCCCCCCCCCAAACCCCCAACCCCCCACCCCCCCCCCCCACACACCC
>JBBPMA010000044.1:0-37147 GCA_038090075.1 Xanthoconium purpureum
AACACATCGAGCGTACGTACATTGTCCAGAATGTCAGCCAGCGGGAAATTTTCCTGGATCTGGACCTTGATCATGCTATCAGCCGCGACTCGCTTGTATTCCTCACGTCCACCCGTTGATGTCAGTGTCAGCAAGATGGCACCGAACGGTTGCCTCAGGCGCGCAACGAGGCGTCGTGCTCGCGTCTCGTTATCGGTCGGAGGAGGTGATTGAGCTGCGGGAGACGAGAAGTCACATTCGACGTGTTCGTCAGTGAACTCCAGAGTGTCTTCGACTTCCTCGTCAGAGACCTTCAGAGAGTCTTCAACTTCCTCTCCGGAGCTTTCTTCATCATCTGTGTTCGGTGAGGGTAGCGAGGTAGCTTCCCCCGTCAAGTTATTTTTATCATCCTGCTCCAGAAGAGTATCCAACCATGGATGGACGAGATAGAGGTGTTCCATCCTAGAAAGATTTTGCTTCGTTTTGATTTCCACGCTCCCAAAGGCAGCGGTATCCACGGAATAGATGCGAGTTGAACGTATTCGACGACATGGAGGAAAAGGTGGTAACTGGAACACGATGCACGGGAGTTTCATCCGTATCGCAGCAAACCAAGGTGCAGAAAGCTTGCCAAGACGATCATATAGGTTTAGCGCCGTTTCGAGGTCGAATGAAGAGTGTGACATGGTGACCATTTCGGCGTCCGGAATGGATTGCGGGAGGTGTGGCGCCACCGGTTCCTTGAATACCGTGATGTGGGCGGGTAGGCAACTATTGAAGCCACCAGACTCTCCAGTCCATGCAAGGATGCTCACATCTCCAGATCCAGTGACGACATGTGCCAGTAGGCGTCCTAGTGATTTGTTCCCTTCACCGTATATCGCTGGTAGGCCAGTAGCCGAGAGGATGCCGAGCAATGAGTATGCAGCATCCTCCACCAGCGTCGTCTCCCGGGCCGAGGCAAGGCACAATTTCTCCCGAATACTGCTTAGGCCCGGACGGAGCACCTTCAACTGCTCTGCAGACACCTTTGTGGCTTCCTCCATTTCCAGGATGACTTCCGGAGACAGTTTGTGGTTCGGTGACTGAAGGTCAAGATAGAGTGTCCAATCCTCCGTGTAGAAGTGGACGACCTTGGCAGCAATGTATTCCTGAAGAGTCCAAGCACGAGTATTCCAAATGCTTTTCACAAGAGCGCCGCAACGAGATGAAGAGCGAACACCGCGGAGAAAGACAAGCACCATGGCAGCACCCTGATACCACTCGAACATAGCAACAAGGGCTTCTTGGAGCACGAAATGATCTGATTTATTGATACAACAAGTATCAGACCAAGCCCAAGGGAACCCAGCATCCCGAACGATTTCGCAGAATCGTTTGAGCTTGTCATGAGTCGGAGAATTCTCCAGTTCATAGACCACCTTGTCTATGACCTGGTGGAAAAGTGGTTCGTTGGCTTCCCATCTGTGCGATAGCATCACGTATCGGAAGTACTGCCGTACTTCGCGCTTGATGCGGACGAGGTCGATGCGTGTCGTCGTGGATGACACAAGTTCTTTAAACATGGGTGAGGACTCAAATGCGGCGGTCCGCTCCTCTCTATTGCGGAGACAGCCGCTGATCATGTTGATCAGTACTCGTGGCGAACGATGGGTAGTCTTTTGAATAATTCTGCGAATCGTGGCCTCCGTGGTCGATGGACTGATGTACTGGTCACCATGCTCTGTCGGATATTGTGAACACGTCGTCTTTATCGTGATGGCGGGGATATCACTCACGCTGAATGTCCGGATCAGGTGACTCTGCCATCCTCGAGAGCATCGCCTTGAACGCCTCGATCGCACTGTCATAGTCTCCTGCCCTATGTAAAGCCGCATGCTTCATTTCGTATCCCCATGGTGACGACGGGTCGAGCGTGATCACCTGATGGTGGGTCAGCAACACTGACATCCATTAGGCGAAGTAATTTTACCTGTTCTGCATCGTCTAGAGCCTGCCTCCACGACCCGGTAATTAAGTACGCCTTGCTTCGCTTGATAACGGTATCTTGTCGGGAGGTAGGATTGAGGGACAACGCAGACGTATAGCAGGAAATGGCTTCGTCATATTGTTGCGCATCCGCCGCTGAATTTCCCAGGCGCTCCAGCTTCGTGGAACAGCGCCTCCCGAAGTCTGACAGAAACCGAAGCGTCAGACCGCAGCACCCGGACGGATGCGCGACCACTCACCAGGAGCCCATTCAGGATTCCTATTAGATGAGTTCGCTCTCGCTTTCAGTTCAGTTGTCATTTGATGGAAACATACGACCGCATCTGATAGGCGGTCCATCGTTTCAAAGGATTCACATACGACCCGATATATGGATATTCTTATAGTCATCTGATGGTGGTACGTCAACAAGGTGGTCGAAGAATAAGATAGGGAAGATGTACTTCGTCTTCATCATCTAGAGCCTGTTTCCATGACCCAATCCCGACAAATGCCTTGGCTCGCTTGATGACGATACCTTGTCGGGATAGAGGATGAAGGGACAATGCAGTACTGTAGTGGGAGATGGCCTCTACATATAGCTGCGTATTCGCGGCTGTATCTCCGAGACGTTCCAGTTTCTCGGAGCAATGTTGCCTGAAGTCTGATAGAAATTGTCGCGTAAGCTACAAAGCCGTACGGACGCGCAAATTCGACAACTCACCATGAGCCCATTGGAAATACTTGTTACCCGAGTTTGTCCCTTCTCCCAACTCACTCGCCAGTTGGTGGAAACATTCTACAGCATCCTTGGTGCGATCCGCGGCATACAGAGCTTCACACAGACGTTGTCGAATCTTGGTGTCAAGAGCATCAAAATTCCAACCGGATGCCTGTGAGAAACAGTGAGCGAGATTGATGTGTTGCGACACGCGTTAGAAAGCTCACCAACGAAACCACAAAAAGAGATTGACTCGGGTAAGGTCGTACCTGCTCCTGTGCACGCTGCAACGACTGTATTGCACCCTCGTAGTTGCCGCTGTCCATGCGTGAGCTTCCGAGAAGAAGATACATATATGCCTGCTGAAAATCAGTGCTGATAGTCGCGTTGGTAATGTGATGTGTACGTGCCTGGACAACATAGCAGATCGAGTTGAAGTGGACGGTAGGGGTGAGTTCGTCTACACGCGATATCGCATCGAAGCACTCTCCGGCCATAAAGACGATGATTGCCTAAGGAATATGAGCAGCCGAATGGCGAGCAAGTCTGACCTTACAAACCTTCATAAGAAGGAGGAAGGTAACATGGGACGAGTGAGTATGCTTGAAAGCCATGTCGCAAGCCAGATAGCCCTTGTGTCTTTCTTCGTTGCCGACATGCGCTATACTTTTTGCGACGTAGGCAATGACAGACGGCTGAATGTCGATGGCCTTGGCGTAAGTTGGTGTCAGCGTCTGTGCGTGGAAAGAGGACGACAAGCACCTTTTCTGCGTCAACGAGTGCTACGTCCCACTTTTTCAAACGAGCTCGGACGAGTGCTCGACTGGCGAGTACATGATGACTTGGATTGCGAGACTTACTGATTGCTGTTGTTAACAATGTCTCTGCGTCGTCGAGCTGATCGCAGTTCCATGAGTCGAGTACAGCGCCATCGATCTGGATGTCAGGTTCCTGGAAATGGGGTTTAAACGAGACAATGGGATGAAAAGCGATGTCGAAATCCAATGGACGCGATACTCACGGTGATGCCGAACAGTCGTTTGACGACGATTCTCCCACCCTCTCCACCGATGGCGAGAAGACTGTCGTCTGAAGATAACGCGATGGAGTGTACGCCTTGAGGGTGTTGGACGGTAAGAGCAAGTTGGGCGTGCGTCGACGTGTCCCAAAAGGTGACTATGCGCTTTGTAGAGTATGCGATGAATTCGGCATGTTTTGGGAGAGCAATGCACGAGTGCCAAGCAGTATCGGGGACTGGCCACTCCGAGACCGTTGACCCCGTGGATGCGTTGATTTGCTTGATTTTGCCGTCGGATATGACCAAGAGGTGGTCGTTGAACCAGAGGAGACCATTGTTGTACCACGGCACTACTGTCACTTTGATGTTCACGAGGGAGCGGCCGTCGTTGCCGTCCCAGACTAGGACGGAATCAAAGGTAGCTGTCGCGATGCGATCGCCTTCGGGCGAGTATTTCGCTGCGATCACCACGTCATCGTGTGAGAGTATTTGCATCCGTTTGCCATTGGCGATGACCCACGCGGTGGCTGTGCGCTCGTCTGATGCAGAAACGAGCCGGGTCGAGTCTGGGGAGAAGTCGACCGCATTGACGGGCCTGTCCTCGTGTTGCCAGGATACTTGGAATGTCGTTGCGTCCCAGACGAACACTTGGTCGTTTGTTCCCGCTGCAATCCACTTCCCGTCCTTGGACACAGTAAGACAGTTGACAGTCTCCGTTTCCAGCGTTGCCTCTCGTTTCCCGTCTTCTGCCCGCCACACTCGAACACCTTGACCTCCACTGACGAGACGCTTTCCAGTTACTGAGAATGCCACTGCCCATAGCCGACTACCGGTGGAGATTTCGATGGGTCGGCAACGATCTTGTCCAATGGTCAGCTTAAATGCAACTCCATCTTATAGTACCCACCGGTCGCCGTCGACGGTGCCATTGGCGCAGTAGGGCAATGGTGGTCTGCGAACAAGCAGGAGTTCTTTTTCGTATTGTATACACGCTGCCTCTCGCTAATATAGATCAATGCACATGCCATTACCTCGTGTTTTCGGCACTCCATTCCTCCGTCGCCGCACGAAATCAGTCAGCGCAAAGTCCGAACTTTTGTGCTCGGCATGTCCCGTAGGCTGCGCCGCAAGAGTGACGGTTGAGCTAGGGCTATGGACCATCATGCTGCGCGAGCAACTTTGCGCTGGGATTGTACTGAACTAAAACAAGGTATGCCTTTTCGTGATCCTGACCCTCCGCAGAATGGGCCAACGATATTAACACAGGCTTTTCTCCAAGTACGAATCGTTATGGCTTGTCACTGTTGATTGCTCGGTCAAGCGGTTGACAGTGGATGGAACATCACTGCGTGGTCTTGAGACAAAAAAACGTACCGGCGGGGGCCCGAGCAAAGGTCTATTGTATGGTTGCGGGATCGCGTTAGCTGTAATTACGAGGAATCGATGGCCAACGGGCATCCTTTGCCTGAAGCTTAAGTCTGACTCAGACGTGCCAATCAATTGGTGTGCGGACACCAAGGCATAATGCATGGTGGCCTTAACACAGCGGCTTCAAGGAGGCGTGAGACCTTGCTTGCAAGCCGGGCTGCTACCTCGATACTTCCATGTCTCCGCTAGACGCTCCCTCCTCGGCTCCTGCTGTCCGTGTTACAGGTAGGTTCCCTCAGTTAAGGTTATGATATTTAGTATGTTCACTCACTCCATCTATTCAGCCATCAGAGTCTCTGCAGAACCCGTCAAAAAGAATAATGGCTTATTCTCTGGAGAATTACACGTCGACCACCAAGAATACACGCTGATTAGTGACGAGGATGGTACGCTACACCAACAATTCTGGAACCCGCTGTACGTTACGGCACCTCGTTCGCTTCCCTGGATATTCAGTACTTCCCTACAGCAAGCTCTCATCAAAGTCCCAGATCACGCTGTGCTACATGACATCACGGTCTCAGGGAAGAAAGATTCAAAGACTAGACTCCCGCACTCTCTTCACAACCTCCAGTGATCAGACACAAGGTAACTTCCAAATGTCCCAACTCTGATGATCGTCTCCGGAGGGACCTCTGAATAGAGTTATCGGTCACACAAGGCGACATCCAGGTTGTATTCAACTGCCAGAGTGACCCTATCGAGCCACCACCATTTGTCCGTATCACAGGCGAGTCGATCCAGTTGCGGTTCGGTATTACCTCTCAGAGAGCTATCTCATTTGTTCAGCGGTCACCGTCTCCCCAGAACGCCGGTCCACACGTCTGGCCTCTGGAGAACTTCGTGTCGGCCCCCGCCGACATCAGCTGATTCGTAGTCAGGATGGGACGCTACGTCAAGAATTTCCCAACCTGATGTGTGTCCCCTGGCCATCTTTCCTGGTCCTCTAGCTCATTTTCGGCGCAGTGAACTCTCGCCCGAAGTCCAAGTCACATTGAGCTATGTGATGGAATCGTCGTTATCGAGATCGAAAACTCGACCAATAGATACCCAGTGTTTATTTGCGAATTCTGTGGGGACCCGGACGCAAGGTGATTTCTTATCGTCTGGCCCCATACTCTCGTTGAAACTCTCGAACAGATCTATCGGTGGCTCTCGGTAGCATTCGGGTCACGTTCAGTTGTCAGGCTACCGAAGCCACCACCCCTACGCCCCAACCTCCCGAACCAGAACCTCCTCTTCCTACTGCCCAGACCACCCTCGAAGATTGTGTCCGGTGAGCCCATTGTTGCGATTTTGCCACACCAGCCCGACTGACTCTGTGACTCGAGGTTCCGCATCTTGGTTATTGGCAAGGTACGAGTGTAATTACCCATTTTCATTCCTAGCCATGCGCTCAACTTCTCATTAGAGCGGTGTCGGGAAATCGAGTCTGATCAATACTACTTTCGGGATCAACAAAACGGTAAGCCTCTAAGCTGTCTGTGATGTACTTGCCTCACTGCGTTCGCCCAGTCTGCTTCGGACCTCTTTCGCGGAGATGCATACATTGAAGAGGGGTTTGAGTCGACTGTCAACAAGCACCTCACCCTTCATGATTCCCTTGGCTTCGAGCCGGGGGATAGGGGTGGCTATGAAACTGTCGAGAACTTCATCCGAAGCAGGCAAACAGGGCCGCTTAAGGACCAATTGCACGCAGTTTGGTGAGACGACGTTCTCATGTTAAGTATTTCATCACGTGCCTGATTATTTTCTTCAAGGTTCTGCGTTCAAGCACCTCGAACAGGTGACCGGCTACTTGAGGTAGCTGCGGAAAAGTTTTTTAAGGCAAAGGTGAAAACCATGGGTACCAGTTCGTATTTTATTTCAGTTCACCTTGGTCTTTGTTCAAAGTCTGTTATAGTACCCCTTATCGTGGTTTACACGAAGTTCGACTGCCTTGTGGATGATGTGACGATGCAGTTGGCGATGTCTTCACATGGCCAACCTGAGGAAAGCATCGCGAAGCAAGCCCGTTCCAAAGCAGAATCAGGCGTACAACACCAGCACAACGAGATCAATCAATTCGCAGGGGACAGTCTTCCACACGCCGCTGTTTCGAGTAAGTTTATCTAGATATGATTCTTACGTCGTCTCCCATGCGCTAATGAATTTCGACAGTTAGAGAAAATTACAAGTACACTCTCGAAAATCTGATCAAGCTGACTTACCATCAAGTTGCGATACGTCACATGCCCAACGCACAGGCATTCTTGATGGCAACGCCGGGAGTATTCCCTCATGTTCAAGCCCATCTGCTTACTCAACGGATCCTCGAGTAAGTCCTCACAATGTTCAGCTTATCATGCTCATCTCTGTGCAGTGTTGTGCGGAAAAGTTCGGTCCTTTCATTAGAACACGGATCAGCTTTGACCCTTGGTTACAGGATACTGGAAAGCGTTGACGTCTAACACGATATGGGAGAGTCTCTCTGTAATTCATGCTGACATTCTCGCTGTCTGGAACTTCAATGATCCGAATTGCGTATGTAATGTCCCCGGCGATCCCACTGAATTACTGATAGCATGTCCATAGCACTTGACCAACCATCAATTTAAGGAGCTCGTTGTCGAGATGGCACGAGAGATAGAGACACGTCCCGTCCCCGACCCAGGGACCAGAATCAGTAAACTCTTGTGAGTTATTCCGTTCGGCAGCACCTCCGCGCTCATGGGTATTCCTCGCCAGGCCCTCGGGCGGCAGCTCACTAGCAGGCGCCGCTCCTAACTTGTTAGCTATCATAGCGAACCCTGCAGCTCCGATTATTATCCCCGTCGTGGTGGTGGCTGTCGCCGCTGTGTCTGTGTGGCGCTACACCCACACCCTCTACCAAAACAAGTATGTTGTTGACTTATCTTTCAATGAAGGTGATAAATGACTCCTGGCATAACAGGAGAAACGCACCGCCAATATTCATGGCTTTCATCGTCGATATGACCCACATCATGAAGACGCTCTTCATCCTGACCGGTCGCAATCACAACAAGCTCACTCGCCGTGCGATCAAGATCGCTTATAAGATATACTACGACTCTGGGCTGATGAATGAATGTCACACTGACATCCAGGGATACACCGGTGGTGTCGGACGGGACGGGGCCTTGGAAATGATCGAATCCCTTCTCAAGCTTGAACGAAACGGTGATCCGAACGTCAGGAAGTACTATGCAGACCTCGAGAAGGTAGACGTTTGGAAACTAAATTTGGATCAGGAGGAGGAGTGGGAGTGAGTGAGAACGACTTGCGCTGTTGTACCTCCGACTCTCGGTTCCTGCACTATTGAATGCCCAGTCTGACTGAAGTATGCCATTAGTCGTGCTTCATACAATATTGGTGCCACTTCATGAAGTGAGGAGGCATAGTCATACCTATGACCCAAATATTGTATGGATCGGAAATCTTCTCGTCATCTTTACTAAAAATCGGCGGGGTACGAGAAAGATGTACTCTCGAATGAGTTGACAAGGTCTAGGATCGCAACAGGCTCATCCTGTGCGAATGGGCTCGAGGAAAAATTAGTAGTAACTATGTCTGATGGTCTGTCGACAACGTAATTTGGACGTGAGAGAAGGGATGCATGCACCAGTCATGGCATAATTCGGTATCCCTCTAAGCTCTTCGAAAATTCCTTTCGGAAGGGTACAATTGTGGGGGTAGCCTTGTGACCTTGATTCTGCGTCATTCGAGTCCGGTCAGTGCCAGAATAGAACACAAGCAAGAGGTACGAACAATCCCTTCGGGATGAACATGCCATCGCCATCCGTCTGGAAGTAACGGCAGTCTGTGTTGCACGAGCTGTCAAACGATGAAACAGCTCGTGCAAAGTGAGCTTACGAAGACAGGAGTTTCTGTTGTCCAGCTGTCAGGGTGCCCAGCTGAGGGTCGAAGACCTGACTGAGGGCTAGAATGAACGGAGAGAAAGAAAAGTACTGACACATGTGCCCTTGCTTGACTGTCCTAGGCTTATAACGCTGGGACCCTCCTTCCTGAGTTGCAGGGACAGGGTCCAACCTCAAACGGAAGACTTGAGGAGAGAACAGGCCGGTATTTTGATAATTCGACCTCCCAGCGGGTGCACCACACAGGCAGTGTTCTGGGAATGTGTCCGCTGCGCTCTTGCTCCACGTTTACACGTTCCGAAATTTGCAGGCGTTCTCCCAAGGGGTTGCTACCCACCACGGGGACATCGTTTGCGTGTAGCGGGATGCCGGGCTGGTCTCTGTGACATGCAAAGCTTAGAACTGACCTCCCAAGTGAAACAGACCGAGAACAAAGTCCGAGCGCGATGCGACCAGCCCACAGGCAGCGTAGGCGACTCAACCGAGTGTCGAACGACAGGAGAAATGAAAAAGACGTGAGCTCGTCGGGCTCAGCATTGCCAATGACAGCTCGGTGAATGAGTGGTTGGTTGAGATGACAAATGCCGCAGTTGTCGGGCTTCGCTTGCTTAGAAACCAAGCGCCAGGGCCAAGGCGGCAAGCACCAGCACTTGCGGGGTTCCAAGCTCGTCCGGTATCATTGAACTCTGTATCATCCATCCTGCGTCGTTGAGCGATTCGAAGTGCACCACTGAGAGGTTTAGCAGAGAAGAACATTACTAACTTGCAAGTACATATGCGTTCAGCGATCAACCGTTCTGAGTTAATGAACTCAGACTCTCAACAACTGTAGCAGTTCGGCATTAGTACACCCAGCCAGTCCTTAGCTGCATATCGTGCAGTGGCGCCGCGGATGATGCAATCAAGGCATTCGACCCCGAGGGTCACGGTGGCGAGCTCTTTTGGACCGACAGCCTAGAGTCGCGAGGGCGGTGATCCAGGAAGAGGAACGCGATCATTGGACCATGCGAGCAAAACGCGAATGAATGCGATATTGGGTCGAAATGACAGCGACCATATGAAAGCAATTTGGCAGACCACGGGGCGAAGAGATCTTGTATGTATAGTTGCCATGAAAACATCCTGCAATCAGGAGGCAGCAATAAGGTGTTCTCGATCAACAGCGCAGCCGAGCCTGGGATGACAACACTGGGAACAGCCAGGAAGCTCAAGTTTATTGCAAGCATCACAGTGGACTGGGAGCCATGAGATATTCGGTAATGCGGACCGAGTGAGACTCACAAGGGTTGTATACCAGCCCAACGAGATCAAGTGGTCATGTTGTCGACCCGCGCTCGTTGCAAGCGAACGGCATATCGGTCCAAAATATTCGCAACTCTGAACGCGATATGTACGATTCCAGGCCTGTTGCCCGAAGAAGTATTCCCATTCAAACGTGCGAGGACTGACTGCAACAAGTCCAGTAACCAGTCTTCGGCTGGTGTTACGATCAGCAAACCAGTTGACCACGCCCGGTGATGCCCATTGAGTAAGTCATTAGTCCTGCGTCACACGAAATCAGATCACTTCAGAGTACAATGGGTGCATTCATACCAGTGATACAGATACGTGGTAAGAGAAGGCCATGTGTGATCGGCGACAGAGTAGTAGTGGCAACGATGTTGGTTGTCCACATATATGACGATCTCTATGAGCCCGTCTAAGCTGATCGCCTGCTGGATGATAAATTTGTGACTCTTGCCACTGACGCAGAAGGGGATTTCACGATGAAAGTGTCGCTCTCTGTACATATACGCTTGGAAAGCAACATGAGGGTAACGCACTTGGAAGGAAGACGTATCAGGTATTGAAACACAAAGATCCCAGAGATTTCCGACACATGTGACCTGACTATCGGAGGTCGACAGCGTTGATCAACCCTCAGGAATCGCCGGGACACGAACAAAGCTAGATGGAATGAGATCCCTAGGACGCCATGCCTTTGAGCGCTGGTTGGCACGACCAGCGCTGCAGTTGCAGCTGTACAACGCCATCTTTCTCGTCGTCGAGTACAATGACTGGCCAGGCAACGACACGGGGATCGTGTTGTTTGCGTAGAGTTGACTGTCAAGCGAAATAGGCGTGGGTTTCTGCATCATCAACGCAATTGGTTGTCCTTGACCTTCATCGGCACTCTTGTTCCCTTCCAACCGTCGTGCATGCCAGCCTCGAGCTCCAAAGCCTCAGGGCCGCAAACCAAGAGCAAGGCGACCAAAAAGTCTGGCAGAACCGTTGAACCCGTGCAACCGCCGCCAATCGACCGCTTTCCATTCCCTCAGTATGCCTCTGTACTCGGCGTACGCCTAATCCTCGTCGGGTTCACCGCCCTGTACCTCCCTCAAACGACGCGTCTCTTTGGACCTCTCGTCTCTCGGAAGATGGACAGACCTCAGTCCGAATTCATGGAGGCGTTGACCGCGGACCCTTCCGCGACGCTGGGCTGGATATCCGTTGGGCTGACTCTCTTGGAAGTGTGGTGGGCCAGCTGGATGCGGGGGTGGTCCTTTGACCAGACGGCCAAGGGGACCGAGGTCGAAATCAAACTTGACCGCATGCGGTTCGACGGTCTACGGTTCACAGTACGCCACTATGAATTTATAAGGTAGACCATGTTCACTTAACCAACTCGTGTACAGAGGTTCAAGGACGCGACTGCGTTCACCTTATGTGCCGCGTTGGTAACCCACGTCGTCGTGGTCCTGTTTGGGGCCCCACTTACAACGTGAGTTTGTTCATGCAAAGTTTCTGGGTCATCGAGCCGTTGTGCAGTCATATCTTGCAAACAGCACTGTTGGCTGTTGTAGTCGCCATCTTGACCACCTTTACGCCTGCGTTCGTACTCGGAGTGCCTTCCTTAGCTTCGGACACCTCGTCGATGATGAACAGATTGACGTGGACACGGCTCTTCGTTGAACTATCGTGAGTGGAGCAACTCGTCGGCATGTTCCTTGCTCAAGCCATTTATAGACCGAAGAATCCGATCGAATGTACGATGGTCTACTCAGCAATTGGGGCATTTGCTGGCACCTGGCTTGGTGCTATCCCTATTGCACTCGACTGGGACCGCCCTTGGCAGGTATGATCACGCCAGCCTTATCGAACTCGTTCCCACTCGTTTTCCTCCGTAGGCATGGCCTTTAACGCCACTTTTTGGGAGCCTGGGAGGTTACATCATTGGTGCAGTCTTGGCGTTTGCTTTTAGCATAGCCAAGTGGCTGTCCATAGAGCCTATCCCATCAAAATCCAAGAGTGTTTGATGGGCCACCAATTCAATTCTAGTGATGGGTTGTCTACACGTCTAGGAAGAACCCTGCAATGCACGGAGATCACCTATTGACTCGGTGACGTATTTGGGAACAATCGATGAAGCATGAGGTCCGGTGATGTCTTCTTTCGAAGTTATGCCTAGTTGTGGGGGTATCATCGCCATTCATCATATGATCTGCGATCACTTACCTGTCAGAACGAGGAGCGTTGCGAGACCTCCAGCCTGCCCAAAGAGTATGTCGGTGTTTAGACGGTCTCCGATCATGATGGTGCGCGCTGGATCAAAGTCGACCCTAGCCAGAGTAACGTTAGCAAGTGGCGTATTCTGAATGTGGATTTCGGGGCAAATTACTTTGCTTGGATGCAATCCAACATCGTCTTTGCAGGTTTTCCGATAGTGATAGGATCCCTGCCCGAAGCGAAACGGAGAGGTGCGCTGATGGACCCCCCTCCAGGGAGCAATCCGTCTGCACTGGGGTAGGTACTATCGTCATTAGTGGCGAGGAACTGGCAACCAGGGTTGCGAGTGAGATATTGGAAGGCCTTTGAGAGCTTCGTATAGTTTATCTTCATATCGAGACCGCACAAAACAGCGGCGACATCTGGATCCAATGTGAAGTTGGCCAGACTGAATGGTTCAAGCGTGTTGTCTGCTGGATCCTACGCAAGATGCAGTAAACTGGATATGATCGGAGCCACCGACTATGTCCAGGACGTACTGTGCCTCCGATGAAAGATATGCCTTCTCCTCTCAACTCTTCTTCAAGCCCAGACATGCCGATCACATATACCTTCTTGTCCTTTGCAAGTTTCACCACGGATGAGATGTACACTGCAGCCGCATATGCAGATCCATAGATCTCGTCCTACATCATAAAGGAATCAGACATCAGACTTGATTACTTGCGTTTAGACTTGAAAGCGCCTCACTACTGATGCTTGTATCCCGAGCTGGTCGAATTTGCCCTTGTAATTCTTTCGGGATTTAGTCGCATTGTTGGTCACAAAGAGGAGACGTTTGCCTGAGAGACTCAGTGAATAGTTTGCGAAAAAGTGTGCCAATTATGCTTGCCTCGCTTCCGCAAGATATAGAGCACTTCTACAGCGCCGTCGATCGGGCGATCTCCGTGCCAAAGGACACCATCGCAATCAAACATCCATGTGTCGTACTTGTCCAGCAAGGATTCGTAGTCTTCCTTGGAAGACAAGTGCGCCGCCATCGGGTATATAAGTCTAGAAGATATCAACTCAACCAAAAAGTCGGACGAAGAGAACCGGAATCGTCGGGAAGACAGACTCGGAACACTGCACTTTCCATATCGGGTCTCTCCGATGCCACCAGGATTTTGTGATACGGGCGACTCAACGCTCTCTACCTTGTCCCGGGTAACCATGAGCCCCAACTGCCGGATGTTAGCTCACTGACGAGCTGTCTTTTTTACCTTTGAATCGGTGATTCGTCGAGATCCGTTACCCGGTTTGACTGATCAAGGTTTCGTCGCAGCCTGAGTCCCTTGACTGTTGGGCAGTACAGTGCTACGGTCAGCAGTCATCCTCTGATTTCTTTCTCGTCGCTTTCTTTGGCTGCAAGTATCTTTTCGCTCGATATACCGTTGTTCAGGAAGGTGCCTCATTCATCCGGGCGCGATGTACCGGACATGTCGTTTCTCTTTGACCCAGCTGCAGGTCGCGGCCTCGAACCAAGGCAGGTCTTTATAATACGGTGCGCGGAACATCGTATCGAATGCTCACACTTTATCGATCATCTCACTACTTGAAGTTTCATTGGGCACTTGCCTCATTGCTAGTTCGGGTACCGGACCGCTCGACCTTTGGACTGGGTACCTCTCCATGGACTTATCCTTATCTTTACCTCGTTGTGATTGCATTGGCCGAAACGGGTGCCTATCTACCGCGCAAGAAAGGCTTCGTTGTTTAGCCACTCGCTATGCTGACCCTGTTGGTTTCGCACAGGAATTACCTGTCTCTGCAATCAATGGTTCGGACGACAACATCAACCGGTGCGGTGTTCCGCAGTGGACCCTTTTTGTTCCCATAGAAGTTTGGATGCTAAGTTCTCAGACCGACTCCCATCCACACCGTGGATATAAGTGATTTACATAACTTTTAGTGAGGGTCGTTAACTCGTTGTTCCGGTCAGGGCGCTATTGACGCCCGTTAGGTTTTTCTCCACCTACACGGTGGGAGTCCGCATCCCTGGGGAGTTTAGGTTCTGGTTCTGTAGGCCATCGCCCTGGTGGGATTGGTCCTGACGGAATTAATCACCGACCGCGGCTGAAACTCGCAGCTCGACTGTATTAGGTTGAGTTACCGGAAGCCTCCTAACGAAACCCTGGGCCCATCAGTCAGGTTCACAACAAGCAGCTCTCCCAGTTCCTTGGATTCTAGAGTACCCCTACCGTGTCCCTGTTTTCTCAGTGGGGCCGTCCTAATCGAGGTCACCGTTGGCGAGACCCAAAGTGTCAGAAAGTACGACCGAGGGTAATTGGATGAACTTTTTTTTTTTTCGTTTAGTGGTATTCTATATCGGAAGGACTTTCGTGATCCATCAACATCAGCCTCACGAGTCACGGTCCCGAGCACTGATAACGTGAGTAACAGACCTTGATCGCTCTCACCTTGCATAACGTTAGTCTTTCCAATGCGCCCAAGGGCGCAACGGCGTCTCCTTTCGTGGTCGGTCAGTAGCATCGTTTTACGTCGCATCATAGTCTGACTCCCATCAACCACAACATTGACTCGGGATCGCACCATTAATCATGTCACATCAGCCCTATGGTCCTGATATTTGTTCTCAGTGCCTCAAATTCAGATTCCTGTATTGGACCGAGGGTATTATACGGCCAGGCTGGCATCGCCACTCAGTATGCACTTCGCTTCTTTACATTTTTGAATACGAGCTCGTCAAGCTTTATTGGCCAGTACATCAAGGTTTTCTTATTTCCACTCAACTTCCACTCATCTTGGTATTCGTCATATCTAGCGCCCGGTTGACTTGATTGCAAGCTTTGACGCGATTACGTGGATGTGTACACAGTGCCATCACGATATGCATGCCGTCAGCCAACTTGAGGCTGATTCTGGCATGCAGTGCATTGCAATGTGCGCACTGAAACCGCAAGGAATTGATCGTAGCTATCCTATGAAGCCCCATTGCAACCATTTGGCTCATGGCTTGCACTGTCTTTTACGGGGCTCGTCTGAACATTGAATGGTACGTCTGGAACTTCCCATCGTATATAGCTTAATGTGTCGTGCTGTCATAATGAACAGGACCTTTTCCCAAGGCTTCAACTCGTTCCTGCCATTTGTGTCTGACTTCTTTCATCACGTGAGTGCCACATTTATCTAAAAAGAAAGAACAAAAAGATTTCCATGTTCATCTCCGCCTTCATGGACGCTGTCTTGACAGATGGGCCTGTTAAGTTCTTTACATTGCGACTCCCGTTTTATCGGCCTGTGCACTGGATACAAAGTTTACTTCCGGACAAATACCATTCCCGTAGCCGAGGTAGATCTTATCGTCTTATCACGGCAAAGCGGATGACGGAAGAGTAAGTTTAGAGAGCGAAAAATTAGTGGCCTGCGCTCACGATGCAGCAACGTTTTGGGATGCCTCCAGATGCACTCTGAGGCGAACAGACACTCCAGAAAGGAAAAGAGCACCAAGTATACGCAGTATCTCTATTTTTACACGTGCCCTTTTTTTGTTCCACGTCTCCATTTCACCCGTGACAGGACGATAAAAATGGTCTGGAACTGACGCCACGATCTGAATTACACGTTCAGGTCGGGGTGCCACAGCTTCGAGATCTAATTCCTGTACATACGTCTCACTCATATGTACATAAGCACGTCAGGAGATAAGGCGATACCGTGACCGAGCCGAACCAACTAACCGATCTTCCCGTTCATTTATGCGGCGACGAGGCGGGGCGCTCAACGCCCAAGCACCGCAAGAATCCAACCCCAAAAACAAAAAGGAAAAGAAGAGAAAAAAACGGAAACAGAAAAAAGCCCCGACAATGTGTCCATTCTGGGGGTGGCGTCTCAGACCCCCTCGCTCTTCATGACTGCGACAGTTCTTCTCTTCTCGTGCTTCTGCTTCTTCGTGATGCGGCGGCAGTTCAGGTGGACGGGTACTGCCGTCCGCCATCGCGCGCCCAGCTCGTTCGCCGGCCCGGGCTCATCCACTCTCCTCTCGTCCAATCCCATACCGTGTCAAAACTCAAGTTCTATTCTCACTCTTTTTTCATCGCGGATCTCGTGCCATCCTCACATCCTTTTCGGCCTCTAGAAACTCTCACGACGGAACCGGACCTCCCGCTTTGGGTACTGACAAGAGAACTTGGGAAGCACCTCTTTCGAGCCAAACCGTTTGAACTTCTGTCAAAATGCTTGTATACACGTCATGTGTTCATGGAGTCCGGGGCGTCCCGTAGACCGAGACAAGCCTGTCAAAGTTAGTGGGGTTGGACTTGGATTTGGCTGGCAGCTCAGCGGCCGGGTTTGACTCTCCCTGAGGCCTGTCATGTGGCGTCCCGTCCCCGTCTCAGGCGCCGAGCGCATCGCACATGCCATTGCGAATATCGGATACAATACGTGTGGCGCAATGAGCCAACGGGCGGAGTCGAGCGGGGAGCAGCACCTGTTAGCGTCAGTTTGTCTTGCACATTAGGCTCTGTGGCCGGTGGCTGGTGGCCACCGTGACTCAGGGCGACGGTTCAACTCCACCATCCAGGTGCTCAGGACGGAACTTGGGGTTCTTGGCACACAGATGGACACAGTAGCGGCCCATCTCGGTGTCAAAAGCATCCCCGGGGGAAGGAGGGCCGTTCGGAACACCGTACCCGCCCATCGCCGCCCATGGATATCGGCATCAACATCGATGGATGATGGATGGATCGTCGCGCTCGGTCATGCATGGTGAAATACGTACACATATATAATGTGTATATACACGTTTTAGTATACAGCGTTCACGGCGGAAGTGAAAGGGAGGAGGCGAGGGAAGATTCGAAGAAGAACGGGCAGTGGTTCACCACGTATGATCCGCAACCATCTGATGATGGTCGTGGTCTTGCCCGACTTGGATGTTCAGTTGACTCGGGCTTGACGGATAGGGATGTGTCGCCGCCCATCTGACAAACAATTCTACACAAGCATGGTCCGCGAACTATATTTTTATTTCGGGTCGCGAATACGCAATGGGGATATGCCCCCTTTACGGGGCATATTTGAGTTACAACAATTGGAATGGAGATACATATGAGGATGTGTGTGCAAACCTACGATGTCAAAGAGGGGGGAATAGAATAGAAGGAACGTTTGGAGTGGGTAAGTAGTATTAAAAGTAGTCGACACCTTCGACCATTGTATTGGGGACGACCTGTTTCTGTTCGAGTTCGCTTTCCTGTCGCGAGCTGCGCCGGGATCTTGACTTGGACCGTTTAGTGGAAGTAGACCTGCCAGACGTGGACTTGCGCGAAGGTCGCGTCTCAATCGGGGAGGACGGGCGACGATAGAGATGCTCAAGCGGGATCGTCTCTAGACGGATACGTCGTTTAATTTCGTGTATCACGGCCTTTTCGATCGTCTCCATATGGACGGCCATTTCGCCTAGACGGACGTAGAGCACTGCCGAGACCAGGCTTCGGAATTCGGCGGGGAGAGACACCAGGAGACCTTTGTTTGAACCGAGATGATGTGATGGATACTCTGCCTGCAGAGCATGGAGGGTCGCGGGCGATTTATCGCCCGGTCGCGGGTACCACGTCGTCAATCGTTGCATCGGAATCTCGTCGAGCTGTTCTTTTCTGAGTGCCGTCGCGCCAATGCCATTTAGTTGCTTCAATTCAGACCACTGTCCAGAGATATCAACATCGATAGGCCAGGACAAAAACTTACAAGTTACCTTTCGAACGTCAGTCGTTAGTAAGGTGGTGTTGAGTCCATGGTGATGTATAAACGAGGCGCAAGACTGTATCATCTCGATCCCGAGATGATCTCGTGAAATACTACAACATGCTTGGGTGGCATGTAGACGTTCGAACCATTCCATGATCTAGGTGCAGTACTGTCAATCGCTTCAAGACAAACGCACATATACAACTCACTGGTTCGACGCTCATGCTGACTATTCCCGCACCCGCTTCGATACATGCAGCGGCGTGTGCCAGGCACGACACCAACGACAAATGCGTCTGGATGCCGTGTCGATTAAAGAGCTCTCGGGCAGCATAAATACCAGCTTCGGTGGCAGGCAACTAGAGGATCGCATATTAGCTCAGACACGAAAACGAAAAGCAATAAACGAGATATCGAACTGTAACAATGATACGCCACCGCCGCACTTGCGCTTCGTCAAACTTGGCCACCATCTTCTTGGCCCTTGCCACCATCTGTTCGGAATCATCTTGGAGACGCGGATCGACGAAGAGAACGATTGGGCCTGGACATAGATCGAGGAGCACCAGGCCCAACTCGACCATCTATCAATGAACACCATGTTCAAACGCCGCGCTCGAGGGTATTGGGAAGTCACACTCACAAATTGGTCCATGACCGCTTCTATGAGCGCCTCCTTGTTGTTAAGCTTGATTCTAGAGTTACGATGAGGCGCGATCAGAAGAACATGACGTGAATAAACAAGCTCACTGTCCCGACTCGACGACGCGCTTAGCCGCCACCCAAACATGATAGCGGATATCGTCCGTACCGATGCGCGCTGCCACATTGTCCGGCGTTAAGAGGCAACCCCAAAATTTGTGAAACGCCAGCGCTGTTGGACGACGTGTGAGCGAAAAAAAGCTGCTGACGCGTTGACAAACGACCCACTTTCAATGTCCACCGTGTCGGCGTATACGGGGACGTCGGTAAAAGGGAATGAAGGAATGACCTGGTCGGATGGATCCACATCCGAGTCGTCTCTGCCTTTCGAATCAGAGTAGTTGTACAGCATCTGTCTTAGGTTGTAATCCCTTGAGACGGGGAACGTGCCCGATGCGAAGCAACGCGGCACGTAGGACGCCGGGCGTACAGACTCGGCTGGAGACATGTGAGAAACGGAAATGGAACGAATGGAATTGACCCTGGCTCGATAAGACAACGCAGGTTTTGTAGGTCGTCTGGGTGGTCCACGCACGCTGGTGGCGCATTGTGGGCCTGCTTGGACCTGCGTGGATCACCATTATGGACGAGTGGCATGTTTGTTGGCCCGCTTTGGACAATAGTGTTTCATGCGTGGACCTACACAAAGGCCCCCCAAAGCTGCTGTGCCGAGTACTGACAGGTCCAGGCGATGGCAGGGCCGTGCTTCGTCTGGGCCCTTGACATCGCATCCCAGTCAGCTGAATAACTGTCCGCAGCCCATCAGGATTCCAGTGAAGGAGACGACTGTCCTTTTTTTTCCCTCGTCGAATTGGAAGTAAACTAGGTCTAGGCTGAAACACGGTTCCACCATCAACTTCACACAAATTAAATCATAAATGGCGGTGCTCCACTCGACCAAACACCGATTTACGTGGTGCTTGGTCAACAAACACTGGACTCGAGACAAAATGAAGAGAGTAACATTGCTAGTCTCTTGCGCGAGTGATTCATCATTAAACCTATGATTGATCTCCACGGTCGATGATACATTATGGGAAGACTGGGAATGCGCCCGGGTTTCCATCAGAAGGATCGATCGATCCTCGACCGGATCCAGGAATTGCGCCGTTCTCTGCTGCTCGGCACCAGATATGTAGATTGGTTATCGGAAATTCTGTCCATGAAGGGGTTTATAATGCTTTCCCGCTTTACGATGGCGCCGGAAGAGAGGAGTCAATTGAATGTGCAGCATAGATACGTAACGTGTCAGATCCCCACAGGTGAAGGTAAATTGACATTCTTACTCAAACCCCATCAAGGATGACAGCCAACTGTCACCGAAACGCATTACATTCTCGATCCATGTCCGTGTCCGATCACACGCAGTCCGACACCGTTCTTGGGAACAAGCTGCGCTATGTACATTAGGAGAGCTACGAGTAATTTTACATGCATGCACATATCCACTAGAATGCCTGAATAAAGCTGTACAGTGCAGAAAATAAGTATTAGTAGAATGTGGATGAATCTATCGTGCGGCGAAGACAAAGTAGATGCAATGACAAGTTGCGACATAATAATAAACGGGGTATAATCTACAAAAAGAAAAGTCAAGGGAAATCGGATTCGGCGAGTCATGTCCTAGCGGTGAACTTGTCCACCCCGCTCCGCCGAGTAGGTGTGAGCATGCCAGCTGTCAATGTCACCTGTATCGGGGACAGTGTGTGCGAACGGGGGCAGGGTTGTGTGGTAGTGATTTGACTGACCATTGTGGTTGTGGTGGTGGTTTGAAGACTAAAAATTATCGTAAGACAGGTTGTAGCATGAGTGGTTGCGTACGCTTACGCCATAATGATCGTCCTCGACCTTGACGGAACCATAATGATTGGAGTGATAATTATTGGTGAGAGAGGTGTGCGATAATGAACTGGGGCGGCTATTGGCGGGCGAGTGATTCATTTGGGTAGGCTGCTGGTGGGTGGAAGATATAACATGGTCATTATATATTCGAAGCCCGCGCAGATACGGAAAAGGAGAGAAAGATACTCGCCGAAAATGGAGGACTGGACGTCGAGCTTGAACCAGAGGGCGTGTTGGGAAGTTGGTGGAAGGCGGGGGCATGGAGGTTGAACAAGGACGAGCCGTTGCTAGAGACACCGTGGCCAGAAGACGAGTTGTGGGACTGGATGTTGTTGTATTGGTGGTGGTGGGACAGCGGTTGAGGAATTGTTAGGGGTGGTGGGCGCGGGAGGGTGTCAGGGTGGGAGTCGGCACCCTAAGAATGCGGGCGTCAATTTATGTGGAGAGGACGGGCGGGAACGAGGCTCACGATGTAGAGGTCGTCCATTTTTCGTTTCTTGAAGTCGCGGTCGCAACTGCGAGAGTCGTGGAAAGAGTGCAGCGAGTGTCTCCTGTAGTCTGACATATGTCTGTGATCTGACTCGCCGAGGAGACGCCTCATTTCCTCGTTCTCCTTTTGAAGGCGGGCATTTTCTTGCTCGAGCTCACGAATCTTGACTAGGGGGGGCGGAAGGGCAGCGACCTGGTCTGGAGTGAACCCAAGGGCTGTCTGGAGTTTTGTGACTGTCTGCTCGAGCTGTCAAGGCGAGGCATGAGTTCGGAGGCGCGTTGGGATCGCGTCTGGGCGCGGAGCTTCAAGTGTCTCCGCGAGATGACGAACCTGCTCGATGTAGGCCTTTCGCTTTGCACGATGGCGAGCTTGAGCTTTTGCATTACGGCTGCGCTCTGGGCGATCAGTCTGTGACGAGACGGGTTCAGCAGCGGCGTGAGCCATCGAGGACATGTAACGTTATCACGTAACCTGGAGGGAGAGGAAGAGGAACGTCGGGGTTGAAAAAAATGGAGGGAGAGTTATATCGCGCACTGCAGCGAGTTCAGACGCCCAAATGCTGGTCCGAAAAGAATTCACTGCCTCGGATTCCGAATTATTCGCCTTGTCAAATTCAGCCGACATGTCCTCAATCCGACCCTGGTGGCAAACCTTGTCGCTCCCACTCAACTTCTTCTGCCAACAAATCTCAAATCAAATCTCAACGAACTCGAGAAGTTGCACAAGCCAGAAAATCACCTTCTCCGCCCGCCCCGCCCGCCCTCTCACCCCACCCACTGCGCGCCCCAGCATACCATCTGATCGGGGTGCATGCTGGCTGATCCATTCCATGTCCTCGTCGTCGCTGCAATTTTCATGGCTCCGGCAATTTGCGGTCGTTGACAATGCCGTCGTGCCTTAGGAATGTGTTCCTCTGTTGATCCCCGATCAGCCAAATTTTCTTTTTCGAGTTTAGCTCCGCTTTTCCAATTTTGTTCCCATAAATTTCAAACTCAGACATCTCCGCGACACTCGTCTTCCTGCCTCGTTCGCTGAGTAGGCTAGTAGCACACGAGGTCGTCCTCCTCTGGGTGTCACAGAGCGTGACCACGACAATGTCCCTCGGAAATCCACGGCACCTGCATTCCAACACATGAGCGGCTTGAGTCCACTTTAGGGACTCCGTTATCTTCCGTGCTTCTGAGATCTCGCTCCATTTCCGGACCATGTCAATAATATGCCATTATTTGGCGATCTCGCACCAAGGGTCGTTTCTTGTCCTCCGAGTCCTCCCCTCCTCTGTCTCATATTACGTCCTCAAATCGCGGATTACCTTTTCCGTCGCCAGGCTGATCACACCGGCTATCACTCTCACTGCTGTGATCGATATCCAGCCCAGCGAGCGCACAAAGTCGTACACCGCCAGGTCCTTTGTGCTGTATCTTGGAAACATACGACCGGAAGGATCTTTTTCACATCATGAGATCCGTGTGGCATCCCTCCGAATCGGCAATCCAGTCAATCCACCCTCTGGCGCCACATTGAAATTTTTCAAGGAAGAACAGAAAAACAGAGAATTAAAAAAAACACGTTTCCCAACGTGCCGGATATCGGCCGGTCTGAGCCCGTTGTTGTCCCTCCATCAACATCGGTGGCACCCAGCCCTTTGCCTTCGCCACACCGAGCCGCTTCGTATCTCCACTTTGAACCGTGGCCCTCTCCACCTTCCAATTCAATCGGTATATCCCGGCTGCACGGACCCACTCTCACGCACCGGCTGTGCGAGCCGCTCCCCCAGATTAATCGCACGATGGCGCTCCACCTGATTGGCTGAGCCGCCATCAGCTGAATTACCCGCCTAATATTTATCGTCGCTGTGTCGCCGACGACGGGGTCTGCGCCCGATCCCGCGTTATGTACCACGCTGGTAACGTCAACCCATCCCCCAATCCTGTCCGCTCCCATCAATCGACCGTGCACGTCCGTACTGTATCCCAACATTCGACGCGACGTATACCTATAAACGCCTAATTGCACTGTGAGGGCTGGGGGCGGCGATCAGATACCGTGCTGTTCGCCTAGGACTGCAAATCTGAATCTGTCACAACTGGCCCATTCGGCAAGTCTGTCCCAGTGTGCAAAAAAAGGAGAGAAAAATGAGTTGAAGCGCACGGACTGAGACAGCTCCAATGGGGCGACGCGCCCAGGAGCCGAACACACGTGCCTCTGAGGTTGCCCCTCTATCCGTCCTCGCCCTCTTCTCCCATTGGACGCCGTCGAGTCCATATCTATACCTGATTCAGTCGGCAGGTGACTTGCTGGCGTTGGCATGCACCCATTCGAATCCACAAGGTGGAGCCTTTTCAAATTCGATACGATAATCTATCGCAGTCGTCTTCTTTTCGTGCTGCTCGGTGACTGTACATATATGTACCTGCATGCAGATGGAGTACCAGACTGCGCCACGTACCCAAATCGACTCCATCTCCAATTGTAGAACACGACAATAAACTACAACCCCGTATCCTATTCTATTTCGCCTCCGTCGTCCTTGGACCTGGTCATGCGGCCTCCCCTCACCCGTTCTCGCGCCCCCATCTCGTTTCCATTTGCTCCACCGGCCAGCGCCCATACCGTGCGCTCTTCGCGCGAACCTGAGCGTGTCCGTCCGTTACAGTCACGGCCTTATATACATGTATATATACATATTGTGTTTTTCTTTTCTTGCGCTTGCGCTCGGATAAGGAGCGGGGAAGAAACCGAGATATGCATCTCGCAATGTAACCGGATATGGAATCGGCGAACAGCCTCGTGGAAAACTTGAGGCGCAAGGCCATATCTAAGCGAGATAAAGCCAACGTCCCGCTTCGTCTCGGTCTCTTGATGTGCTCGTGGGTGACAAGGAACCAAGAGTAAATGGAAATTGGGGAAAGAAAGGGCAGAGAAAGGGTAGGGAGAGGAAAGAAGGGGAAGCCCTGGATGTGATCCCACGAAGGAGACGTTGAACGAGTAGACGCCGGGAAGGTCACGACCTAAAAACGCGCATGGTATCTCGGAGAACTCAGAACTGTATCTGCGAGGGACACGCGTGTCAACGCTATCGCTCGGCGACTTTCAACTTTCCACGAGCACGAGTCAGGTGTTCTGATCAGAAAACGGACGTCGCGGCGAATGTGAGAGAAAAAGGAAAAGAGAAGGAAAAGGGAATCCGACCGTCGAGCCCTGTCCACTGTTCCCAACTCAAAAAGTGTGCGACCCTGTTCGGGTCGTACTTGGGAAACCAACGAAACAGGTAAGATAGCGTTCAGAAATTTAGATGGCGGGTACATAATTCAACGTGAACATCAACGGCCATCAGATGCGTAGAATGGAGTCATCCGTACCTTTTTGTATGTAAGAACGTTCTGATTGGTCAACGCTCTTAGGTCACATCATCGTTTCCTGAGAAAGAGTTGTGTTTCCGACTTGGAGAACGGAAAACGTACAGAACAAAAGAGGGGCTCCGGGAATGAAGGACGGAATGGAGAAGGTCTCCCCGGAAATTCAAACCGCTATCCAGCATTGGGGTGGGGGCGAGGTCGAACGGCATCTTCCGACGACTCACAATCATCTTGAAGCAAGGTTGAGTTTGCACCCTGGCTGAGCCACGGGGCGAGACAATGAACCTGAACAACGCGACAACGAGCTAACAGGGTGTGAGTGCGGGGCGGAATCATCTTGTCTTAAGCGTGGGTCCTAGATCGCGTTACCCAAAGAAAAAAGGGGGTGAATTTGTGAGCGGAACGGTGCGGGTCCTGGGACGTACGGCGCATGCCATAATGCCCCGTCGCAACGTGCGGGCCATGTTCCAACACGAATGCAAAAGCATGTCTAGAGTTGGTGCCTGTGTAACGTGTCGGTGACAAATTCGGGAGTGGTCGCTAAAACGTCAGCAATCCTTGTGGCGCCCTTCACAGAATCCGTGATGTGATATCGTGGGGGCGAAGCCTGACACTGGGAAAGATACGCCGCCACCGTCGGCAGGGTAGCATCCACACGAGTAAAAAGGATATAGGGGGAGAAAAGGTTAGCTTTCGGGCAACTCAACTCAGTTCAACAGGTCACATGTTAGGATGAATGGTGAGACCAGCGGGGACTTGGCATGCAGGACGATACGGGGTGATCGGATCGGGTCCCTGGATGTTAGACGCTGGTGGTGGGCTGCTGCACAGCCAAACACACAGGCCTGAATGGAGATTGCTAAGAAAAAAACGCCCCGTAGTGCGGTCAGTAGAGGTTGCGCCAGTCATTATAACTCGAGAGGATACAATCCTGTTACAAGAACATCAGGCGAACCAAAGAAGAAAAAAGATCAAAACATTGCAAATCTCTCCGGAAAGCGTACAAACACATTGGATAGCTACAGCTCATCGTCAGACAGCACAAGGCGCCCTTTCCGTGCAGGTCGAAGCACTGCAGACGTCGGCGATGCCGATGCCTCTCGTGCCTGTGATTCAGAACCGCTCGAAATATTGATTGCTTCGGCTGCGAGCTTCGGCTTCCGCACTAAGCGCGGTTTTGGTCGTGTTTTGGCCTTTGGTGGGGGTGACGGGGACCGACTGCGGCGCAGCGCATTCATGATGTCATCCTCATCATCAGAATCTTCCGAAAATACTTTCGGAGCGACGTGCGCCAGATCTTCCTCTGCGCTCGATAGAACGACATCGGCATCCTTGCCCTTCTTCCGTCGCTTCTTTGTCCCACTCGTGCGCATCGTCGCGATCTTGCCGCTCTCAGCGGCGGCGTGCGCTGTCTTCTCCCGCAGCGCCTTCTCCTTTTCAAGGAAAGCCTCCATGTCGCCATACTCTCCATCACTGTCTTCGATGAACTGAGCGGACTTGTACTTCTTCTCTTCCTTTTGTTTTTTCTCTTTCTTCTTGTGCGGTCGGGGTTCGTCATCAGGAAGTTCGACGTCGGAACCGAGGGACGGCGATCGCCGCCTGCGGCGTCTGCGCGTTTTCTTGCCGAGCATCTCGCTCGCCTTCTTTCCCTCCAAGTCGATTGGATTCTTGAGGAACTGATCGACGACTTTCAATCGCTCCCGCAACACAGACAGCACAATCGAGGCGGGCACAACCCACTGGAGCTCCTCGGCGTCTGCAAAGGTTCTCAGCTGAGGCATCTCGCCGAAGACACGTAACATACGTTCACTCAGGATTGTAAACTCCAGCAAACGGAACATGAGCTTGAGTCTCGCATCCTTGGTAGCAGCGTTGGCATGCTCATCATTGATGTATGGGATTTCTGTATCCATTTCAACGTCGTTCACGCGTTCCAGAGATGGCTACACCCACCGTAGTCGTTGAACTTGGCATTGGCCTCTTTGGATGGACTTGCATCCTTTGGCGGAGAGTCCTCCATCTCATCGGCATCTTCGTCCGGACTGTTTTGATCCGTCGCATCGACAATCTGCTGCCGTTGGCGGATGACTAACACGAGAATCTGGATCCATGACAAACGTCCATCGGCCTTGTGTCGACTGCGTGGCAGGATATGTCTACTTACGTCTTTCACCCACTCAACCAATTCAGACTTGCCATCTTCGACGAGCGCAGCAACGGCTATACCAATTTGTTCGCTCCAAGAATAGCCCTTCTTGACTTGGACTTCCCCCGAAAAACCGCCGCCGTCGTCGTCGTCCGCGTCCCGTTTGCGACTTGCCTTGTGTTCAGGCTCCCAGCTCGAGTACTGCTTCCAGTGTCCGCGGTTCATGGGATACCACGCCTAGATTACAGGTGACCGGAATCCGATAAGCATTGCGGACAACGCGCGATAGATAAGCTGAGATGAATGCCTCACCTCAATCGTGAGGAATGGCTCCTGCTCCACCGATTTGAAGAACCTCCGTAGTATGAACGTTATCAACTGTACGAGATCTTTGTATGGCTTGTCCTTCGGAAGCGACCGTTGATCGTCGAGAATCGATTTGAAGAGTTGCATAGTTGAGACCTGTTGACGTACAGATAACACAAATTGGGTGTGAAATAGCACTTACATTGAAATACAAGCCTTCCGCCTTCGCTTTTACGACTTGCCGGTGGATCAGGTTCACAGCCCTCGTCATTAACTCCGGAGAGTCAAACTCCTTGTAGCGTGAGAGGTAGAACAACAATGTCCGCGTGATCTCGGAGTGAGCGAATTTCTGTCATCGGGACCAATTATGATTATCTTTGTTAGTACAGAGCCGTGCGGCCCGCGCATGGTTAGCCACGTACCATCTCGAAGGCTTCGAAAGTAAACATTGTTTCATGTACAATATCTTCCTCTTCCTCGGGGTCGCTTTCGTCTTCAACGTCAGGTACAGCATCTTCTTCCGAAGGGCCGTTCCCTTCATGATCGGGCGATGTTGACGCCATGCTCTGTCAGACGGAGAAATAGGGTCAAACTTACCTTTGGCTTTCTTTTTTCTGATCGCCTTCTTTCTCACGTACATCGCACCGCTGTTATCCTTCCCCCAACGTTCCAACATGTGTAGAAGCGCATAGGCCAAGTACACGCTCGAGTTGAGGTAAGTCAACGATTGAGTGCCTTCTTTGTAAGATCGCAGACTGTCCAAAGCAATGTCGAGAACATCTCCGTTATAGATCAGTTGCTGCTGAAGCAGCCGCGCGGCATCGTTGAGATCCGGATCGGAGATCACCGATGAAGACATGTTGTCGATCAAGAGGAGGAGCTGCGTTAAGCACTCTATACCCGCTTGCAATTCGTTCCACATTTTGGGCTAAAGGAATTAGAACGATGAATACGCCACAGATTAGTGGCAGAAGAACGCAGAGAATTAAAAACAGACTTTTTCTTCCATCGCGTCCCTCATCCGCCGGAGAACCCAAACAATCCAGCTCCTATCAGTTACTTCCCCAACAAGGCCGAAATTCCACCTCTGACGGTCATCGGCGATGTTCTCCTTGGATCGTAAGTTAAGGAAGAACTCGAGCAGCCACTTGGTGGTGTATAATAAACGAAGATGATCCTTCTCGGTGATCTTGGGTCGCTCCGATTTGATATCCTTCAGCAACGAGAAAAGGAACGCTACAGCCAAGCAGAACAGTGTGAGAACTACACCAAGATAGGAAGCCAACCAAACACACGATTAAAGCAAGATTCTACAAACTCCTTCGCAAATCCCTGCAGGACGAGTCGTGCCTCAAAGGAGAGACTGTCCTCCCGGGCCAACTCATCAACCTTGTTGACTTTGCGAGCTCTTTGTTGCTTTGAAATATCCAATATAGTCCCTGATTCCTGCGTGATCGCCGCTTGACGGTGAAGGACGAGCGGCCTCGAGGACGACCCTCGTTCAGATGCACCGGTTGCGGCCGAAGACTCAGCATTATCGCCGCTGCGACCAGTCTGTGCCTTCTTGCTGGGGTTGAGCCGAACTGCAATGGTGGTACCAAATCGCGAATGCCGTGATGACGCATTGCGAGCAGTGTCTCGCTTCCTCTTGTCCTCGGCGGCCAAAAGGCGTTGCAAATTCTGGGCAGGTTGCTGCGTGAACTCCATTCAGTATGCCGTCTTGGAAGTCACAATGTGGCAGGTCACCTTGGTTTGGTCAATGGTCAACGCCGTTGGTTTGATACCCCGAAAAAGGAGATAAAAAATTTCCAGAACGAGCGTGTTGGACGCATTAAATAGCGGATCTTGACCATCGTTGGCGGCAATAGTGAGCAGAAGGTCAAGGGTGTGTGTTTCAGACAGTGCCTTGACGAGCTTCGTCTGAAGGGAAGAATACTCCGCCTGATCGGCGCTGAGATGCATGTTCGGGGGGAGGTCCTTGACGAAAGCAAGATTACGGATGAGGTGGAGTACGACGTTGACGATTTGTCCGTCACGTTCCTGACGTTCTTTCGCAGGTTTGGTCAGGGGAGGCAACATGATACCAAACAGCGCCTGCATGACGCCTGGTTTGAGAAGTGCTGCCTTGTAGTTCAGGTGACTCAGCGTCAGCTGCGTGTAGTCCGTGCCCCTGTCCAATTCCTCGTCAAGTTCCCGGAGCTCCTCGGCCATATCAATGGGCCATGTCATCGCGGTGACCAGGTCTGCACATGCGATCGCGCGCTTGTCCTCGACGTGTCCTTTGCCCGCGGTGGCGAGGAGGATGGGAATCAAGTCGTTAGGGAGGACCCTTGTCTCCCAAAAAATCCGCGCAACGGTCCGTTCGTCGTCTGTGTCGTCCTCTCGCCACAACTTCTTGAGATCCCGCAGACAGCCGCTCACTTCGTCTCCCATGCGGTACACGTCACCTTCGTAGCCACCAAGGGCATCGACGACGCGCTGCACGACCGGCCCAAGTAATTTGCGGCGGGACACATGCTCCTGGTTGTCGGACTGGTCCGAGTGTATCGATATCACGTCGTCGTCCATGTAGTCACACGTTTTGCAGGCGTGACAATCCGACACGACCGGTCACACATCACGTGGACGAGTAACAACGTGACCAACTGCTGGGGTATGTTATCAACTTGCAGGGTCGTACATGTACTTCAGACTCTCACAGTCAAGTCATCTCCGTGGTCGGTTGACCGCGTAGAACGACCCGAGATAAGGAATATAGTTATACTACAGCTCTTCACCGATGCGCGTGCCAACGCTTATCGACGGTCGACACACACCGGCGTGGGGTCATGATTTCCCATTCTTCTTGCCGGCTTTCGCAGCCGCCTTCTCCTTCACGCGCTCCTTCTCCGCATCAGCCTTTGCGATCTCGTGCGCTTGGTCGTTGATACCGAAGCGATTACGGGCAATCTATCACGAGGTGTCATGCGACCAATTGATCATCAGAACAGGGTTTGACCCACCTCGATGGCATAGAACTGTATTCGTGTCACTGTGTGATAGTTGCAGGGTCAGCGTGCACACTCGCAACGATTGGAACCAACCAAAAATGGTGTTCGTCTCGGTATACTCCTTCGTTGCGTCCATGCGGATAAGAGAACCAAAGTTATAATCCTTCACTTTGGTTTCATATCTATCATAAAACCGCACAGTGAGTATCCACATTTCATGCTGAAATGGCATAGATGATACGTGGCACGACAGCGAGCGTACTCACTGGCTGATGAAATCTCTCCACTTCTTCTTTCCCTCTTCGCTCTTGAGCCACTCTTCGTCAAGTCGCAGCAGCTTCTCATGCCCTTCTGCAGTAAACTCGGGAAACGTGGCAATGGTGTGCTCAAAGATTTCATCGTCCAACCTGGCTCGACGAATTTGTTATTCAAGCGAGACGTAGATTGGGCCCAGTCGCTTACTTTGACAACCTGAGCTCACGCGGCGGAATCTTCTCGAGCAGATTCCAGTAGGTCTAGATGGAATCAGCGGTCGGAACTCAACACGCAGGGTCGACGACCCCAAAAGAACTCACCTGCGCATGTTCGACTGCCTTTACCGCGAATCTAGACTCGGACGTAGATTCGTCAGCACGACAAGTCAGTCCAATGGCATGCTTGCACGTACTGTTTTTCGATCTTCACATAGTCAGGTTCTCATGAGCAACGTGGTTTCAATGTGCCAGTGACAACAGTAGAAGAACACACCTCGACGAGGTTCTGAGCCTTGTTCGGATCAAACCGCTGGGTCGACATCGTGCTAGTTTACGTCTGGGGCGGTACAATTGATGGCTTCCTGGTCGTCGCGTGCGGTGTTGAAAGAACAGCGTGAGTTTCAATGTGTCTCCAGCCACATCACATGGCACATAGTCCTCCCCCTGATTTAGGGTTAGGGTTAAAGTTACACTCACAGAGCAACACTATACTCTCAATGTACCCTAGGTCCAGTATTTACCTTGTCCTATCAACTACGACCTCGCCTTCCCCTTGCTGTCTACACCCACCCCATAACGTTTCAGCTTCTCGAAGTACTTCTGTACACGACTCGCAACCTGTCTTGGAGTTCGCCGTCCTCCCATCGCTTGCGATATTTTGGCCCACCTGCCACGAATGTGGGTCAGCTGATAGGAAACGGTTCACGCAAACACGTACCGATTTCGTTCTCCGTCGGGAATCTCTTCCAAGAGCCGTTCGAGAAGATGTTGTTCTGAGATGGACCAAGCTTGCTTGTAGGTTTCGGATCTGATTCTATCCGTCTCTGCATTCGCCTCGGACAGGGATAATGGATCTGTCTTCAGTTTCCGGACCACGTCGTCGATCTCCGCAATGGTGTCACAACAGCGCTTACCGAGGCTTTGTGATGACATCGGAAGAGGGGAGGGAGGCAACGGCTCATTCTCGACTTCCATCAGCGCTGTCAGAGATTGAGACTGGAGTTTCAGAGATGGTTTACGTGTGCGAAATGACTGATTGGCGTTGTCTTGTCGAGGGAGGACAAGCGGATGGGTTTTTAGGAGGTTCGGCGGCTCCATACCCTGCGTCGCGTCCAGAGTCACCCCACTGGCATTGTTAGCATCCATAGGGTCATTGACCTGGTCCAGTGGCGTAGATAGGCAAGACTGCGGCGTTCCCATGCTCACGTCCACTTCTACACCCTCATCCTCAATGTCGTGCCGGACGACTACACCATTAGACCCTTCCTCTCCAAGCTTGCATCCGACAACCAAGTCTGTTTTGAGTTTGCGCTTCTTCAAATCTCGGATCTTTGCGCGTACGCGTTCGCGTTTGCGGTTGACGGGCGTCTGGACAACCGGTGCCTGTTGGCGTTCTTCGGCTTCGTTCTCAGAGAGAGAGGGCGGTAATGTAAGAGTGGCGATATGATTATGGTCGTTCGACGACAATGAGTTAACGTGGGGATTAGAAGTGACCGTAGGATTCGAAAACGCGACCATGTCAGCGGAGGCAGATAAGCTTTGAAAGACGGGGTCGAGAATGACTTTACGTGCATCCTTGACGAATTTCTGAAGAAAAGAAAGCGGGGAACATTGGGTATTGGAAGGAACGGCTCTTTGTGTGTGATCAATTCTGGTTCGAATGGCGAGGGTGCGTAGGGGGGTTGCATCTATAACCGGTGAGCATGCCAGGTAGCCAAGTAGTTTTCGGCAAACGCAGACCACTTGATGAGAATACCTCCCAGTCGATCTTGTCTGGGAAGGAGTGATTTGGATGGTAATCCTGCAAGTCTGATGTACTTTCTTCGATGCTCAGCGATTGGGACGTGGAAGCGTCATTCTCCTGCGCGGACTTCAGCGATGAGGCGGTATAGCGAGTGAAGAATGCGGAGCACCTGGATACTGCTGCGCTTCACGAACTGCCCGGGAGACGCGAGAGCCTCTGCCCTGAGTCTTTTTAGTCTTTCGATGTCTGCTTGTGTTCGCGCGAGGAGGGTTTTCTGGTGCTGTAGGTAGGCAGAGAGCGCCTCAAGCCTAACATTGGATACGCATGAGCCCGGCGAGGTGAACGGTGAGCACGTACGTCTCTGCGCGTCTCGAGTCCATGGATGACCGCTGCTCGTCGTCGTGGTCATGGAATGACAGTCAGTCGCCAACGTCGCCGCCAACGAGTTCACCGCCAACCCGCCGTTGTCCCCGCCAAAATTTCGCCTAACGCGGTCGAGATCAAGTAATTCCCATTTCGGAAGGTTCTTCGCACGTCCCTCGTGGACTCGTACCCTCGCCAACGTCGTGCTCGTCGTCGCCCACAGTGAGCACGCACGAAACTCAGCCCCGCTCACCGTGCGGCACGATGTCAACGCAATCGCTCAACACCGCCTCAACGACGTCCCTCTCCCCGAGCATCGCCAACCTCAACGCCCTCGCGTCCCCCAGGCCCTCGCCAGAGTCTCTCCAACGCGTGCAGCAGCGGCGCATGACTGGCCCATCGATGCCACCGCCGACGTCTCTGGGACTGGTGCGATCCCTCTCTGATGCACAGCGAACAAACTGACCGCGTGCAGCCAGAACCCGTCTACGGACATCCACCCTCCCCGCGCAGGCCATACTCGCCCCTTCGTAACGACTTTACACCAAGAAGAACCTCACAAGACAGCCACTCCGGCGACGACCATGACGACGACGACGGCGACGATAACGACGATGCCAACCGCACGTGGGTGCGTAGCCAGTCCCCCACAGCCGCATCAGTGACCCAGTTCGCGACCAACCTCGCACATCGGGTTGGCTCGCTCATCAGCCCCGCGCCGGGGAGTCGAGCCCTCCCATCTGATGCCGAACTGGAAGCAGAAGCTCAGCGAGAACGCGACCAAAGCCGGCGCGAAGCTGAACGGATACTCACCAGAGAAGCAGAAGAACGGCGCGCGATGGAAGAACGTGTACTGGCCATGATGAACTCGGGCTCCCCCCACTCATTGCCTCCCCCACGTGGGAGATCCCAGACCCTGCCTAACCCGCCCTCGCCCGCCTCGTCCGCCAAGGAGGGCGCGACCGGCTGGTGGCAAGCTGCAAAATCCAGGCTCACGCCCACCAAGGACAAGGAGCCCCTCACGCCCGCCCAGCAGGTGGTCGTGGAAGCTAGGTCACGTTCAAAAGATAGGGAAAAAGAACAGAAAAGTGCCAAGGGAAAGGACAAGGACTGCCCCCTGCCTGCCTCAGGCAAGTATGCGGACCCTGCGTATTTCAATCTCAAGATCCCCCCTGGCGGCCATGCTCCTCGAGCATCATCTTCTCCTACATCCCCTACCCCTGACAAGACACCGGTCAGGCTATCACCCGCAGCCGTATCACAGCCCATCAATCTCTCTCCGATCTCCCTCCAGCGGGGCACTTCGCCGGGCGGATCCCCCGCACGCGAACAGCCCCCCATGTATGCGTCATTTACCCCTTCAGGGACACTAGATGTCTCAGGAACACTGTTGACTATAGCTAAACGCTTCGAGAAACTCGAACGCTGGACTGTCTCCCATGTGCGTGCCCTCGAGGAACGCATGGGAGATGTCGAGCGCTGGCTTGTTGACAAGGAAAACGAGCGCACCAAAGACAAAGGACAAGAAAAGGAGAATGAACAGGACAAAGTTGCACTCCCGTCAGAAGCAGATCTTGGACCGATCAGAGACGACATCACCGAGCTGCAGGGGCGCATCACCGAGCTTGGACGGGAAATGGCGCGTCTCGCGACGTCCCCTGCTGTTCTATCTACCAATACCGCGGCTCACGACTCCCCAGAGCCGCGCTCAGCCCCTCCAACCGAATCGATGACTGTCAGCACACACGAGTCTTCGTTCAGCTCAGCATCCGACGTTAGCCCACCGGGCAGTGGAATGAGCACCCCGGCCATGAATGTATTCTCAACGCCGCGCCGCGCACCCTCACTGACAGCCCGCGAGTCCACAAGTCCCCCTCTCGCCCGCGTTGGGTCCTCAAAAACCTCGTCCAGAGGAGGCACTCGCCTTCCGTACCCCACGGGAGACTACGCCAGCCCCGGGGACGTCATCTCCCCCACACATACCCCCGCTAGTTCGCCTCCCGCAGCTTCACGACCAACATCCATGGTTATCCCCGGACTCCCTCCAATGTCCCCCCCACTCGAATTCGCCCCGCCACCCATGTCACCCCCTACGCGCGTGGTATCCCCCGCTCCAAGTGGTCTCCCACCGCCAAGCATTGCCAACGTCAGACGAGGTAGCGTCAGTCCGACGCCGATATCCGCCGGGCGGAAACGCTACACGGTCGCACTAGGCGGCCCTATCGTCGCTCCGCCCGAAGTGGAGGCCGAATACGAACGGGAGAGGGCGAGAGCGATGATGGGCACTGCCTACTTCTCCGCCGCCACCGAGAGCAGCGAAGATGATGACGACGAGTACGGTGCGGAGACGGTCGGCAAGAAGGGCGCAGCGCGTGCAGCGGCCGCGGCCAAGCTCGCGGGTGGGGAGGACCGGCGCGCCGGGCAGGCGACGTCGAGTCCCCGCGCGCGGGCGCAGTCAACGTATAGCTCCTCGTCGTTGCAGAGCAACCAAGCTGCGCTGTCGAAACACCGTTTCAGGTCGCAGTCGACTGACTTTCGGACGGACAGTGGTAACGCGACCGGGGACTCCCAGTCGAGTCGGTTCGTCGATCCGCTCGTCTTGCGGCGGCAGTCCCGGTCAGAGAAGAACAAGGATAACAAGCCGCTGGTGGGTGCGGGGAGGAAGGTCCCTGTTGGACAGTTGGTCGCGTTCTTCGATTCGGAGAGGAGTTGATCATGGATACGTTTTCACGATTCTCTACGACATACGATACCTCTGAATCTCCTACTCTTCCTGACATTTCTGATACCTTGATCTGATGCGTTCTGTGCTCGATCCGCTAACACATTGATTCATTTATATAATACTCATTTTGTCAATCCGGTCACTAGTCCTCAGTGTTTGACACCTCTGCCCAGGTCATAACTGCAACAATATCATATCATTTGTACTACTAACATAGGAACCACCTCCGTTCTATCCTAACACCGACCAAGACCTTCCGGGGCTATGTCGGGTGAAGTATGATTGGGACACAGTCGTGCACCGGAGTAATCCAAAACCTGAGGGTGGCTGAGACAGGAAGGTGCCAACGCCGGCAGCGCGCGGTTGTGGCGTACACCTGTGTTGCTTGGGGTTTACTCTATGACGTGGCAGTCCATAGCTAACGCCAGTCCCCTAGATCACTCGCTGGCAATCCATGCCACGTCAGTCAGCCTTCCGTGTTCGTTCACGCAACGGTCTGCGACCAGCCCGCGACGGTTTTTCATCTTGCTCGAGTAAACTGGCCACCCGAGCGGACGGAGCCAAACTTGCTGTGCTTTGTGTGTGCTCTCTTTGTCGCGTGCTACATTACATCCGTCGCTCCATATGTCGACGGTAGTAAGTGAGGTGCATGTGGACTGATTCCTTTCGCGTCAGATCAGCCCTCGGGCAATCACGCATTACTTGTTCCCGGTTAGTCACCCTCCGTCGTTTCCTTCGTCGAGACTGCTATCTTTTCAGGTGCATACCGTCTCGGCTTCTATCTCTCCATCAGGATCAGAACATCAACTTCAAGCGAAGATAGCGGCACATGGTGGTCGTCGGGAGCATGTTTACCGGTCATGGTCGCATATGGAGGACACTCCAACTCATTGATGGTCAGGAAACCATCTCCATCGAGAGCACACCTATCAGCGCCCTTTCATAGAAACATCGAACCCGCTCAGCATATAAAGGTCCCATGGTGTCCTCTCTCTGGCCTAGGTACCCGTCCAACCGACGATCTACAGCCCTCTCATACTCGCGATGATCTCCAAGTTTGCCGTCTTCAACACCCTTCTGCTCGCCTCTGTGGCTCTGGCTGCTCCTTCGCTAGAGGCTCGCCTTGCTCGCCGTCGCGAGAACCGCCAGTCGCAACCCATTAACCGCGTGGAAGCGCCCGCTGGAAACAATGCTTCTCACGTGCAATACAGCTCTAACTGGGCTGGTGCTGTCTGGAATAAGGGTGGTGTTCGTATGGTTCTTTCCATCCACGTTCTTCCCCAATCTCATCCTTTTTTCGTCAGGGAACTTTCACCACCGTTACTGGTACCTTCACCGTGCCCACCCCTTCTGGAAGCGATGGTTCTGCATCTGCTTGGGTTGGTATCGACGGCGACACTTGCGGAAACGCTATTCTCCAGACTGGGATTGATTTCACGATCTCCAGCGGGGCGGTCTCGTACCATGGTGGGTGCCCCGAACCTACCAGTCCTAACCGATTTTCATCGTTCGTTCGCTGAATAGCCTGGTATGAATGGTACCCTGACTTTGCCTACGACTTCTCCGGCATCCCTCTCAACGCTGGTGACGTTATCAAGGCCACTGTCACTGCTTATTCTACGACGTCTGGCGTAGCAATTATTGAGAACGTGACCGCCGACAAGACCGTCACCAAGCACCTCACTTCTTCATCTGCTCTCTGCCAGCAAGATGCTGAGTGGATCGTCGAAGACTTCGAGGAGGGTGGAGGTCTTGTTCCCTTTGCGAACTTTGGCACTGTG
>JBBPMA010000044.1:37157-49286 GCA_038090075.1 Xanthoconium purpureum
CATCATCGACATCAAGCAAAACAACAAGGTTCTCACGTCTGCATCCACCAGCGGATCTGGTGTCACCGTCAAGTACGTCTAAACTGGTAAATGGGTGCTGGTTCAAGTTATTCTTTTGTAAGGCTGGTTGGCGATTTTTGTTTAGTACATAGCGTTGTTTATGGTCCTTTTCGGTTTTATGTACCTGTCAGTAGACAAGAGAACATGTGTGCATCTGCGGCTCGAACTTGTGAATTGGTGGGACTCCGTTATTGAAGCGTGGAGCACGTAAGGCCTCTTGAAAGAGACCAAAAGGCGAGGAAGGCGAATTGTGCACTCGCCTGTATCTTGCTCACACTGCCCTTTATTTCTCTTCCTCATCCCCCAGAACCAAGAAGCCAACGTTAGCAAGACGCCCAGACTGGGTTCGCGGGTTCACCTGTAAGGCCTCGGGTCTGCGCTGTGGAACCCGCCGGGTTACTTACCTTAGACCTCTTCTCTTGTTTTATACCGAATAGTAATCTTGCCGTTAGATATATGTCAGTTAAAATATTGTTCATAGCGGTAACTTAGAATTATGCTTTGTAAAGACACGAGGCAAAGTCGCCAGATGGAATCAAGGCTCGGGTTGTTCGTCTGACTGATGAGTATCGAACCCCGGCGGGTTATGCCACGAATGTGGCCTCCAACCTGTTGAAGAATACATGAGTGAATGGTAAGACGACGGCTGCGAGGAAACGGAAAGGCAAGAAGATGAGAGCAGAGTGAGATCGCATGTGCATGTACACAGGAGCGGTGGTTTCTGTCCGGGGAAAGCGAGGGCGATGGCCGAATCAGCAGCGGTGAACCGCGAAGATGCAGAGTTACAGAGAATGACTTTCTCGAAAATGTTGAACGTGGATACGTTCACATCTACGCGTGAACATAGCAATAGGCGAGCGGGAGACACAGCTGTGCTCGACTCCGGAGTCATCAACGAGCGGAAACTAGAGTAGCCATGAATGACCGAATTGTAGTATCAAAGGTCAGCGGTCTAACCACCTGCGAGATCGAAGCAAGTACTACGAAAACGTAGAACAACGTGGTGAAGAGAAGATAGTCTTACACGGTCAACTTTTGTTGAAGAAAATGATGCAGGCAGTGGGACATGTCGCGGCCGTGTCATTCAATAGCACTTGAATTGGCGTCCGAACTCTCACGTAAGGGACACATAGCATGAGCGAGCCAGTCCTGCAGATGGAGGCCGGTGCGATTCTCGAAGTACATAGCGTTGAAGAAGCACGAGGCTGAAATTTAGCACCGGGCACTACGCCAGCCCGATCCCGCATAGATAATGAGTAATCCCAACCTGAACGTTCGTCCTTGAATGGCAGCCTGCAACGAGTTGAGAATATCAACCAGAAGAAGCAAAATTAGGTTGTGTTAACCCCCGCCCTCTTAAACGTTGGGCCGCATCAGCCCACACTATCCGGATGGGAAGAATTCATGGTACCTACTGGCATAGTAAGTTTATGTGTACTGGGGTCAAATTCACTGATCAGTGCACCATGTTCAGGGGACTATCATGGTATCAATCGACGGTATCCTATACTGATATAGCTTCTAGATCACGTCAATGAAGGTCAGTCCACGCCACCGTACTAGGCCGGACCTTCCGAATTTAGGCTCCTGCATTCACGCAGTGGCTGACCATTACTGCGTGACAAATGTTTCCTTGTTCATGTGAGTAAACTCGCCGTCCCCGTGCCAAAGCAGTCGGGCTCCCCGTGTGCTCACTGGCAGCACCCAGGCACATTCGGTCCACCAAGAGTACTTTGTGTCATCCCGTGTGCTGTGTGCTGCACTTTTGTGGTGTTATGCGGCCAGAGACTCGGACTGCGGTCGCATGCTGAATTCTACCTGAGAAACAAACGGCAGTTTGACCATGATGCAGGGAAGTACGCACTTTGCTCCCTCGCCCTTTGGTGCCTTTCAGGAGGCATCCCTTCAATGGTAGATTACATGGATGTGCAAGACGGCGGCTGTGAGGGAACGAATACACGGGATGGAGAAGGAGACAGAACGAGCGAGCATGTGGACATACACAGGGATAGTGTCTCTGCTGGCGAAGGCAAGGGAAATGGCTGAATTAGCAGCGGTAGGCTGAAGATCGCGAAGGTGCAGAGGAAGATGAGAAGGGGATCATACGTGGTCAACTTTTTTGGCATGAAATGAATAGATCACAGCCCAATCCCGCGTTATAATGAGCAGTCCAGACTTGAATTCCATGGCGGTCCACAGGAAAATGAGAACGTCTGGCGAAAGAAGTGAAATCATGATACAAGTATCACAAATGTGTTGCCTATTGAAACTCCGACTTGGAACAGTGCTGAGTGCTCACACAAACAACAGAAAGCTGGCGATGGTCGATATCGATCAACGTTGACAGCCCGACCATTCGAGCTATCAAGAAACTCCAACCTGCTCCCAGGCCATACATCTTATGATACTACCCCAGAGCCGCACTTCGTAGTGATGTGGTTGGCACTCCCCAAGCGGAATATGCACGTCTGAGACAGACTCGAGACGAGCTATTCCTTCGATGTTCTTCAGGATCTCTTGCCAGTGTGCACCCTGTTCAGGGGATTATCACAGAGCCTACATTGATATAACCTCTAGATCACGTTGATGATGTTCAGCTGGAATCCACGCCATGGTATTATGTCAGCACTCCGAGTTTAGGTTCCTGCGTTCGTGCAATGGCGAACCACTAGCATGATGGTTGTTTTCTTGTTCATGTGAGTGAACTGGCCATCCCCGAGTCAAAGTCATCGGACTCCCCTCCACGTGTGCTCACTGGCAGCATCCAGGTACAATCAGCCCGCCCAGAATACGTTGCACCATGACGTGTGTTGAGTGCACTTTTGTGGTGTTATACGATTAGAGACTGTGATCGTGTGCTGCATTCTACCTGATGCTTCACACCAGGTAAGTACTGGTGGCAACTGAGGCTCTTCGTATCTACGTGTGTTGATCTCTCGTGCGTTTAATCTGTCCATGCCACTCACGCATCTCGTATTCCGACTGGCCACTTTGTACCATGAATTTCTGATTGTAAATGCTATATTTCAGATGCGCAGCCCCTAATCCTTCAGTTTCTATTTGTTCATCAATACCGGAGTATCAATCTCAAGCCGAGACAGCACCACATGGTGGTCTTCACTTTATCGGCCAGGACCATACAGGGACAAGATAATGGTTAGGAAATTATTTCCATTGAGTGTATGCCTATCCTGTTCTTCCAGAAAACTTCAGGACATGTGCTTCACATATAAATGTCCAGGTGCCCGTCGAAACGACGGTCTTCAGTCCTCTTATCATTATCATGATCTCCAAACTTGCTTCTGTTAGCACTCTCTTGCTCGCCTTGATGGCTGTAGCCTCAGCTTCTTCTCGGCTCGAGGCTCGCCTTGCACGCCGTCGTGAGAATCGTCAGTCACAACCCATTAACCGCGTCGAGGTGCCTGTTGGTGCTGCCTCTAACGTGGAGTACAGCTCCAACTGGGGTGGCGTTGTGTTGAATGAGCCTGATGTATATATCATCCACTTAATTTATAACCGTCCACGGTCTCATCATTTTCTCGACAGGGTACTTTCACCACTATTACCGGTACCTTTGTAGTACCCACCCCATCAGGCAGTGATGGTTCCGCTGCTTCTGCTTGGGTTGGTATTGATGGTGACACCTGTCAAACCGCTATTCTCCAGACTGGGGTTGACTTCACGGTCTCCAGCGGTGGGGCCACGTACGATGGTGAGCAAAATTTATTCGTCCGAATCTATTCTCACCGTCCGTCCATTGAAAGCTTGGTACGAGTGGTACCCTGACTATGCCTACGATTTCTCCGGCATCAGCGTCAGTGCCAGTGACACTATCAAGACCACTGTCGTGGCTTATTCTACGACGTCCGGCGTGGCGACCATTGAGAATCTGACCACTGGCGAGACCGTCACCATGGACCTCAGTTCCAGCTATGCTCTCTGCGCGGCGGATGCTGAATGGATCGTCGAAGACTTTGAAGAGGGCGGTAGCCTCGTTCCCTTTGCAGACTTTGGCACTGTGACTTTCTATGATGCCAGTGCCTCTGGCCCCGGTGGCAATTACACTCTCTGTAGTGGCAACATCATTGATATTGAGCAGAACGGCCGAGTTATGACCGATGTCGTCATTTACAATGGACCCGGATGCAAGGTCACTGTCCAGTACGTCTAGACAGGTGTAAGGTTGAACATTGCCTTTTGTCGGGGAGACTGACTACTTATGTCAAGTTGTACCAATACATACTTAGCATTGCTTATGATCATTTTGATTTCTTTTTTGGGATGTACGTACCCAAGTATTTATCGACAAATTCTGGCCGCTTGAAAGTTGGAAGCTAGTTAGTCAGCAATCTTGGCAAGCCAAAAGACCTTGCAAGACCCTTGCAAAGTTAATTCAAAGCAAGGCGAGCCATAACACTCTTTTTCCTTCCACACAACCCGCGACGGGGCATCCCCCAAGCATCCCCCAGACAAGTCCATTGCCTGACGGGCGACCGAGCCGAGGATGACGAAACTCGTCCGTACGTGATCATGAGCGACATTGGCGAGGGAAGCTTTGCAACTGTGTAGTACAAGGGATATCGTTTGATGTGCGTACTGTGCTACCGCTTAGATTCCGTTGTCTGTCAGGACTCAGCGTGATCGCATCGAGAGTCTTGAGTACTCCCCAACTGCCAGAGCTGCCTTGCAGTACCGCCCCCATTCAAGGTCGACCGGCCCTATCAGATCTGTAGTCATGACTGCTAATCGACCAGACGTATTTATCGCTGGTGTTATGCACGACACATTACTGCATTTATTGAGGCGGGTGTGCCATGTGGGAATGGTGGGGATAAGCGTCAAGGAGGTGAGCTGCATATGTAGATGTTTACACCTAGATCATCAAATGGTCTGAATGACTATGCAGTACTCCAACAGGTCGTCGTATTCCGCGAGATCGATCACCCCAGGATCAAGGCGAGCACTATGAGTAAGATAAATTGCGCATTCTCGTCGAAACGCTATCGACATTGATCTCTCTGGCAAGTGGCGCAATTTGATTAGCATCGGCACGACGGCACTCAGAAAAGACCAACCGGACAAGATTTAGAACGACATGTTGTCCACCTCTAGGCATTCAATCGCCCGGGACCCGCCGTGCTTTGCAAGCAGAGTACTCGTTGTGTGACCTTGATTCAAACAGCGACTCCGCGCCGGATTTTTGAAACTTGGCCTCAGCGTCTAATTAATTTTTGCACGAACCCTACCGACATAATCCCAGTGCCCAGCGTCTGGCGTCCTTACTATGGAATCGATCGAAACGGCTGCGTTATCATACTCACCCGAAGTCTCCGCACCGCTAGGTTGTGCAACAACAAGACGAAACAATGCAATCCACTCACGATCTACGATAATGCCCCAATCGGTGTCGCGGTGATAGGAACATCCGCTCTGAAGCACGTCCCTTGATAGTCCGCCTGAACGACAGCCCTGTCCGGAAAAGGTGAACCATTGGCTCGCGAAGCAACAGCAGGGGAGACCAAGCAGTGAAACTCATCCTCATCAAACCGACCAGATACTGATTGACCGTTGAGATTCACGAGGACACACAGTAGTATGTATAAGCTTGCGAGCATTGAAGGGGGGAGGGTCTGATCTTGCACCCAAATGGTTCTTGTACATACACTACACAAGTCTTTAATGTATTTAGACATCCCAAACTCCATTCTATTCACCCCAACTCCATACTTTCTGATAACCCGTATCCCCAGGTCTATCCCAAAGGGTATGGGTTAAGACAGACATGAAGGTCGTCTATTAGTCAGCATTCGTGGTTGAGTGGAACAGGATTCCAAATATGGGAATGAAGCTGTACGATGCCTCCTCCCTCGGAGTGACCCCTGCAAAGCTAATTAGCAAGCCGAGCCACGACATTCTTTCTCCTTCTTCCACCAGCATTTTCTCCCCGCATGCAAGCACAACCCGCGACGGGGCGTCCCACAGGCATGCACACAGACAAGTCCACTGCCAGACGGGCGACTGAGGACGACGAAGCTCGTCCATACGTGATCGTGAGCGACATCGGCAAGGGAAGCTTTGCAACCGTGTACAAAGGGTACCACGAGGTGTGTGTCGTGCTATCATCTTCGTTAGCTTAGATTTCATTGGCGCCTATTAGGAAACTCACCACACGGTCGCAATTAAGTCCGTCCGACGAGATATCCTTACGGCCAAACTACTCGACAACCTGCAAAGCGAAATCGAAATTCTAAAGTCGTTATCTCACCGCCATATCACGAAGCTTATTGACATTGTGGTATGTGGCATTTCATTCTTGCCGAGAGACATTTCCCGGGTAGTTGTCGCTATCGTATGGACACAAAGGGTTCGCCACTCCTCTGGCGTGATCAAGCAGCGCCTGGCCCCTCCGCAACAATAAGTTCTGCTTTTTTGTCTTGTACTCACATGTCGTCTTTCAGCGTGCAGAACGGAACATATTCCTCGTTATGGAATATTGTGCAGGCGGCGACCTCACTAATTACATCAAGAAGCGCGGTCGCGTCGAGGGTCTTGAATACGCCTCAACTCCTGGAGCTGCCTTGCAGTACTACCCTCATCCAAGGTCGGGTGGCCTTGACGAGGTGGTCGTGCGCAGCTTTCTGCGTCAGCTTGGCACGTTGTTCTTTTTATCAATCCACGCGCACGAGTAACATTGATCTAAATAGCCCGAGCACTTAAATTCTTGCGGACAAGGAACCTCATTCATCGCGATATCAAACCACAGGTACACCTTCTCCTGCTTTTCTCAAGCATCCGGACTCATTGAGTAAAGAATTTACTTTTGAACCCAGCTACCCCAGAGGAACTGGCAAAAGGACACCCCATTGGCGTTCCGATTCTGAAGGTTGCCGATTTTGGTTTTGCTCGCTCGCTTCCTAAAGCAATGCTCGCGGAGACACTCTGTGGCTCGCCGTAAGTTCGTATTCAACCCGTAATTGGTGTAAAACTGAGTCTTGAGTAAGGTTGTACATGGCACCCGAGATCCTGCGATACGAGAAGTACGATGCAAAAGCTGATCTTTGGAGTGTTGGCGCTGTATTATACGAGATGTGTGTAGGAAAACCACCGTTTCGCGCTCAGAACCACGTCGAGCTCCTGAAGAAGATTGAGCACTCTAAAGGTGTTAAATTTCCTGACGAAGACCCATCGCGTGCAACTTCGAACCACTCCACACCACACTCCACATCTTCGACAAAACCGGAGGAATCGCAGCCAGTGCCTCCTGACATCAAAGAGCTTATCCGTGCGCTTCTGAGACGTCGACCAGCAGAACGTGCCAGTTTCGAAGAATTCTTCAAAAGCGAAGCCCTCGCGAAGTCCAAGTTTCCTCGCCCAGGCCCTTCACCTGCAACGCGCGCAACTACCATTGCCACCGTTCCTAGCTTGCAAACCGAAGAAGAAGACGATTCTCCTGTTGGAAAAATTCCAGAGCACCACAAGGTGATTCCTCCAGAGGTGCTCGATCCCAAGGCGATGATCCCGCCTAGCAAGTTTCATTTTCGGAGAAGGGAGACGACATCAGAGGACACTGTTACAGCAGCCATTCCTGGCCCATCTTCTCGAAGGTAACACATCGATGCATCCTGTTTCCCCCTCGTTGATTTTGGTTTACCTTGGACAGTCCAACATCGTCGCGTGGTAAGGCATCCCCAAACCCGCCTGAACCCGCTGCAACCCGAACTGACACGGAACCTGACCCGGTGGTTGGGAAAGACAAAGGTCGGCCCACATCTAAGCCCTTATCCACAGAGGGGTCGTTCATCCCTGGTGAATCGGAAGAGGATGGGATCATCCGAAAAGAGTATGTTCTTGTTGGCGATGTGCGTGCGCTCGAGTTTAATCGCGCAGTTGATGGCAAGTTACATTCTTGTTCCCCCACTCATGCAAATCCCTCATCACAAGATTCACAGAACTCAACACAGCTCGTCGAAGGACAACTCGCGAGCATCTTACCGCTGGATCTCCCCTTGTAGATGAAACGTATCCTTCGGACCATGTATTACCTTTGTCTCGCTCAAACTCCCCTCTAACTGCGCCGATCCCCACAACCTATAACACCACGTTCCCACCCCCACCACACCCTCTTGCTCCCCCCCTTTCCTCTTCTCCCACTCGCGTAGCCTCCAACGCGCTCAGTCGCGCGCTGTCGCTTGCATCTCGCAAACTATTCGGAGTATCGACCCCCAAATCTCCTATTTCTCCAGGATCTGGCCATTACCATTCACCGCCGTCGCCACGCCGACCACAGCTCTTGTTAAGATCGCCCACGAATGAAGGAGATGTGAACACGAATGGTGCCCCCGCGGTCCGAGATCCGATGGAGGACGAGTTACTCGCTGCACTGGAGGAGTTGGCTCAGAAGACAGACGTGTTGGGACACTGGGCTGATGAGATGTACGAGGCGGTGAAGGCCGTTCCACAGAGTCAGCTCTTTTTGGTCCTTCTCCGTTTCTGTCGTTACCAATACGTGTGGTCATACAGAGCCCCTTCCTGATCCCGCCAAATTTACACGCCGAGAAGGCGAGGCTGAGAAACATGCTGAACGACGGCGGAACGCAGATCAAGAAGCAGAATATACTGCTGTCACATGTGTTGCCGTGTACATGCTCTTGATGACGTTCTCCCAAAAGGGGATCGATAAACTACGAAATTACCAAGAGCATTTGCGTATGCGACATCCCGATGGTGATTTCGTGGTCAGTGCGGGTTTTGATGATGGTAAACGATTTCTCCCTTTAATCGCATCCGACGCTCACGCCCTTGTCCAGCACTTGCATGGTTCAAAGATCAGTTCATCAAGTGTAATGACCGCGCAGCGCTTGTGAAGACGTGGCTGCCAGTACAATATGACGGTCCCAGGATATACCTCGATCAATTGGTTTATGATCGAGCGCTCCTGCTTGTTAGTTACTTGTCTTCTCGCCGACATGGGTCCTGAGTTGATGGTTTTGCAGAGCCGAACAGCCGCCCGAAAGGAGCTCTTGGATCAAGCAACGAGTCCTGATGAGTGCGAGAAGTTGTACGAAGAGTCTTTATGGTGCCTGTACACTCTGCAAGACGATCTCCAACAAGATAACCCATTCATGGAGGAGGATCGAAATACGATAGCGACCTGTGAGTTTTCGCATTTTTCCTCGATATTCATGTCGCTTATACACGGATATTTATTGTAGGGATAACGAGGACCAAGCTCCGCCTAGTTCGATGTCGAGCCCGGATGGGTATGAACGACCGAGATCGAATGAAGGATGCACTCGCGGATCAGAACCTGGTCGATGCGAGATATCCACCACCTTGGGATCCACAAGCTCTCGAGAAACTTGAACAGCAACAGCAGGCTGTGGCTGGACAGCGCTCATGACATGGTTTATCAACTATTCTTTTCTCCAACTTGACGCTGTTTTTTTTATCATTTCTCTTTCACCAAACAACCGAGTAACAACCTATCGTTTGCTTGACGTTTTAGATGTCACGAGCTCTCGACGGTCGTCTTGGTTGATGCCGAGATTGTATATATGTATATTTCTTTCTGCTTCTTATGTAGTTGACATTCCCTTCAATGAGGACTTTATTTGTTGTTTATATACCATTGTACTTGTCACGCATGGAGGTGTTGTTATCGTAATATCCAGCTGCTGTATCTTTAGATGACGGTATCAAGAATCATTCCGAGTGATCTGGACCGTTGGGTAAGGGAGACTGGCATTCACGTCAAGGACGTGTATCGTATGGACTAGCTGCAGGACGTTACGCATTGAGCCTTAAGCTGATCATCAGAAATCGAAGCCCTTGTTCAAGTCTTCATACAACAACTCCTTCATCCCAGACGGAAGGAGTGGTTCCCCGCCAGACCGACCAGCGATGTATTCTGTAGTGTGGCTGAGCACAAAGCGTTCGTCTTGAGAACAAGGGGGACTGACTAAAAGGCATCTCGACACTCTCCTTGGCGTTGAACCTGATAGTCGGAAACTCCTACAAAACCGCGCGACAATATCAACGCGTGTGATCAGGTACGCCCGAAAAGTAGGGAGACACTTACGATATACGGTATCTCGTCCAACGGAACTGGTTTTTAGATGGTGTTACAGTAATACGAATGTGGCGCATCAAGCTTCGCAAAGGAATCCATGGCTACGCGATGACTCACTCTTGTCACCGACGACCCGTTTTGTAACGCCCAGTGCCGTATCAGTCGTCATCTGCACAGGGCCGAGGTGACGCGTTGGAAATCCCAGCTGACGAAGTTGTGAGGTGCGGTCTCGAGGAGGATCATCACCTGGTTTTCGCAGTGAAAACGGGCCGCAATTTTTAAGAAAGTAGAATGCGGGTACCTAGGATGCCCTGGGACGCCGCGGGGTTAGTCAAAGAAGCAGAGTAAATTCATGGATGTCTTGCCCCAAATAAGAACCACTCGAATTCCGAGCCATCTGCGGGCTCAAGTTCTCGTTCAGCCTTGGGATCGAGCAAACACACTTTCGACAACGGAATACCTTGATCTTTTAGCAACTCCAAGATAGACTGGGTGTAAACTTCAGAAGACGCAACTGGTCCACTCAAGGAAGCCAATTTTTCTTGCAAAGATGTACAGGATCTTTGTGAGAGATGGGTGAACAAAACACGGGCAGATGTGCCAGCCAGCATTTTCATGTGCTATCGAAACGGATCCGTTAGGTCGGGTATTCCCTGAACGGTAAACTCACAGTGTATTCGAGTTCTACCCATGGAGGAAGGGAGGTCGGAGTAGCTTCGTCTTCCTCCATGTGTTCTGCGGGTTTACTCAGTCGTCACGTTTCTCGACATGCAGCATGTCTTGGAATAACCTATGACAAATGCGAGACCCATTCTTTTGAATCAACGTCACAGTGTTCCTACGCCCTTCGTGATCCCACGATCCGATTAATGTTGGTTTAACCCTTGGGTTGTTTCGAGACGCCTGTCACAGGGATGTTGATTTGTCGAATAGACCATCACGACAAAGGATTACATGCTTACTTTTGTTAGATTGCCAAACACTAAAGGTGTTGAATTTACAGGACCTGCTGAGTGGTGCCTGTGGATAGCCACTGAGGATTTAAATGGACCATCCCTTTTTTTGGAAATCACTTCTTGTCCGTGTGCCTCGCGAATGCTCAGATCCGGAAATACGAGATAATATAGGCTCCGCTTTCCTACATCACTCAAGCTCAAGGTCGGTTGGTCGGCGGTTCAAGACCAAGTCTTAGCTCTGTATCTTTTTGCGCTAAGTCGTAAAATATGGTCGGTTTTCGATAGGCTGCAATGGGCTCATCGCAATCTTGCGAAAGGGTTGTAGGTTTCGGTCCGTCGGTTGTGTCAACCGCATGCGCTGCTCTGTCGCTAGCCGTGTCGGCGGACTGCGGAAATGATACATGAACTGTTCACGTGGTTTCGGGGACTTTGAGATGATCCACGCATTGCACGATTGCATCGGGATACGCAATACTGGATCTCCTGGACCACACGATTCCATCGGACGGTGGCGACGACTTCTTTCCCGAAATGAACCGACTGACAGCTGACCCGAACTGCCTTGTGGACGATGAGAGAATATAAAGCCGACGCCTGATTGCCATCGCTTTTCTCTTTGTACCACGGCAAAGAAAATCATGACTGGCGCGAAATTCAAAGTTGCAATATGGTATGGAGTCGATGTTCACTTCGGATTGACTCGTCTCACGCGAACGACAGCGGAGGGGGTGTCGGTGGCTTGACGCTGGCCGTGGCATTGTCTAAATACCCGGATATCGAGGTCGAGGTATTTGAAGCTGCCAAACAGTTCACCGAGGTTGGTGCAGGTGTTGGGGTTTGGCCACGAGCGTTCAAAGTGCATTTTCCCTCCCAAAACTGTTTGATTGCGTTTTGATGCCATCTATATTTGAAGGTCTTGCGGAAGTTAGGCACAGGTCTCGAGCGTGCGCTCCTGAGCGCAGCAACAGACTATGAGTTTACAGAAGACTTCAGTAGGCATATCGGACGTTGTCATCGGTCACCACCTTCTCACAGGAGCTAGTT
>JBBPMA010000044.1:49383-68677 GCA_038090075.1 Xanthoconium purpureum
TCTTGCGGAAGTTAGGCACAGGTCTCGAGCGTGCGCTCCTGAGCGCAGCAACAGACTATGAGTTTACAGAAGACTTCAGTAGGCATATCGGACGTTGTCATCGGTCACCACCTTCTCACAGGAGCTAGTTCCGGTATTTAGCTATCGCAAGAGCGACCAACCTGAAGGCGTCGAGTTGTTCAAATTAATAACCAAAGGTAACTTGTAGAAAGTCACTTCATGAGACTATTTTTTTCGGCTGATGTCATTTCTCCCAGGTGACATGATGAGATTCCATCGAGTAGACTTCCACGGAGCTCTGCTCTCACATCTTTCGCCGTCATGCAAAACACACACGTCGAAGAAAATAGTGTCGTATTCCCAGCCAGCGGCCTCATTAAAATCGCCGATAACATTGACTTTTTCAGACGGATCGTCATCGTCGTGCGACCTTTTAGTGGGTGCCGACGGGATTAAATCAGCCGTCCGCGGCCATTTGATGCGCGAGGTCGCTCAGTCCCTGAGTGGTCAGGCAGCAACACTCGCATCGTCTTGTGTAGACCCTGTCTGGAGTGGAGTAACTGCATACCGCTCATTAATCAATGCAGACAAGCTGCGGGCTTGTGCGCCCCAGCATCGGGCACTCCGAGAACCCATAATTGTAAGTTGGATCTTGCCGATCTTCTTAGTTTGGGAAGGTCCGACTGACGCACTCGGCTTAGTACTTAGGGAGGGATGCGGTGAGTTCGATGTTAAACGTGCATTCATCACTCTCAAACTCATCTACAGTTCTTCCTCGTGTACCCGATCTCCAAAGGGAAATTCATAAATTTCGCCGGGTTTACTCTGTCAGAAGAGTTGGTCCGTACCTGTTACCAAGCTGACACGTCGAGGAGAAGAAAATTCGAGGGCCCATGGGTGCGCGAGTTGTCCAAGGAAGAACTCTGCAAGCCATTTGAAGGGCTTGAGAAAGACACAAAGGCGCTCCTCAAGGTAGGCGTAACCCACATCGTGAACCATTCTATCTTAATAACACTGCATCTACCATAGTCAATCGACAAAGGAACTATGTGGGCCGTTCATACCGTAAAACATCTTCCGGCATATTACCACGGTCGGGTTGCGTTGATAGGCGACGCAGCGCATGCGATGATGCCCTTCCAAGGCTCCGGCGCTGGCCAGAGCATCGAGGTATGTACCCGACTTGTTTCGGGCGTCACTAGCAACTAAGGCAACACAGGATGCGTATCTTCTTGCTACGGTGCTTGGGCATCCGTCGACAACATTAGAGACGATACCTCGTGCCCTGGGCGTCTACGACAAGCTGAGGCGACCATTCTCGAGCGACGTTGCTCTTCGTGCGAAAATGAACGGACAGATGTGCGCTTGGCAAGCGGGGGACATTCCCCTCCCGACCCTCGGAGAGACAATGACAAAGAACTGGGAGTGGGCTTGGCTAAGCGAGCTGGATGGTGCATTACGCGATGCAGTGAAGTTGTTGGATTCGAAGATAGTGTCGAGATGTTAGTGTTTCGATGGTTTCCAAATAGTGTGGAGTACGAGCAAGTAATTATCAGGCAGACACCAAGTTGTAGTGGGCCCACGTTGGTATAGTGGCAGTTGAACCTCTTCCCGTTGAGACATTCCAGAATCCATAATATACTCGTTAGAGTTCCTTTGCACTTCTCGGAGCTGCGCACGAAATTTCACCAATGTGTCGCCGATTTGTTGCACACTGGACAGGCCTGAGGCCTTCGCTGGAGGACATGTGGAAAAAGGAAACTCCGGCGATTACGACGGCGACCGAATGGCGACCAGCTGCCACTTTTGCTCAACAGTCATGCCATGAAGGTATCTGACTACATGGAGGACAAGTCCAAATACATGATAGGTTCTGTAAGTATAGCTAACTAGAGCATATTCACGGTGAACACGCCAGTCTACTGTGAACACACATCTTAGGCCACAACAACTGCCAGCGGGACCCCAAAGAGAAGTCAAGGTGGGGAGGACGGGTGCAACGGGAATGACACAGATGTGTCGCCGCATGCTTGACGGGTTCCGTGGAGGCGGGAGTTGGAGCCGGCTGGCACGTAATTGTGGGGCTGTAACAACGCCCAAGAGGGAGAGGGCATCGGCGGGAACGAGATACCATGGGCCACGCTGCCACGGAAGATCGACCGTGACAAAGGATGCTTTCGCTCGACGAGATTAGTTAAGGGGGAGGATTTTAAAAAGCTATATGGGGCCGGTTAGGCCATGGCCAGGGAGCCTAAATAGTCATTCCTGATGACTCGATAATGTCCACAAGCGACGGTCCTACTGATGAGACATGCGGTCGTAATCTTGGGCGAGCGTTGGCGATCGAACAAATACGGCAAGAGTACATTCTGCTTTAGTATGGAGACACAAACAAAACCAAATACAGTGACCATATGAAGTAATTCAGCGTCCAGGTCTCCCCAGCATAAAACAAAAGTGTCCTCGGGGCTTCTCTTCTTTTTCATTGTCTATTGCACCCTTCGGGGTTGCACACGATAAAATTGGAACGATACAGAGAAGATTAGCATGGCCCCTGCACAAGGATGACACGCTTTTCCGGAGTGGTAGACCTACGGGTCTCAATATTTATTACTGTTTTTTCCCTTTGAATTCCACCTCGGCCGTCCTCCCGTCATCTCTTATGGCGCCGCGCTCGGATGATCAGATCACGTCCTCAAGTGCGACCTCCACTTCAACGAGTCAACTCAACGGTCGCGGATCATCGATCATCATTGTCATTATGTGAGCGTAGCACCCAGACGCCGCTTCAAGTTGATGCAGCTAAGAGCCATTTCTGCCCCAATAAAGTTGTATCGGGCAGTTGTTACATCTTGCAAAACGAGCTTACACTTTCCAAATCCCAGCTGTCAGATCTAGCGACCATCGATACATATCTGCACGAGAAACCTAATGACCATCACGAGAAAATCTTCGCCTTCCTATGCACTGGCCAGTGGCCGCCACATTTGAGGAAAGCCTTCACCGCTTCGTCAGTGCCCTCCACCTTTTTGATCCCTCTCCCGGACACTCACATACCCAATGGAAACTCGTAACAACAGGTCGATTTCTCACACCCACACCAGATGTAAGCCTGTACGTGTTCCTCAGCGAAGAGAAGTTACTATGGCTAAAGCGATTTACCCCCATCTTGAGCACTTTACGAGAGAGAACGAACAGGGCCACTTACGGCTGCAAAGGTGACAAAAACCAGCAATATAGTGAGTGCTCTGTGGGTCAATTATTCACTAATGTGTGGGGTTATCACGATGCCTAGCGAAGAACTATAGCCACTTAAATCCCTCCATTCAACCTTGAGCACTTTACGACACGCAGCTCCAGCAGAAGCACTTATAGCTCCAAATTCCCACAGTCGCCACTTGAGAATGTTCGTTCATATCAGCGGAGAATGATTGCTGAGACGAAATGGCCTCACCGTCGTGTGAGCAGTTTGGGGAACACCATGATATCTATGGGCGTGGTTCTCTGTGTGAGTCACGGTGGAACCAACTCTCATACTAAGTACCCTTTCTCAACTATGCGTCTCGCTAGTAAGACCTTGAATTTTGCTAGCATGTCTTTTTATGATCCTTCTCTTGAACCCATCAGTGCTGATGTTTGCGTTAGCGAACAGATTCCGAACGAAGGTTATTTGATTTTCACATTTGACGATGAGGAAATCAGTGACTACCAGAAGTACAAGGATCGTTTTCCTGTCGCCTGGAAGTGGATACTTGGCGTTGGAATTGAATAACGTTGTTGCTTACCTGCGATTTAGGGTCGTCAATTTGCGACCATATACGGGCAAGCGCTACTGTATCATTTACCTGCGTCTAACCCCGATGGTCACTTACGGGCCCAGTGCATTTTCCTGTAACCTTTCAGCAACCGTAAGTGTATAGATACTCGTTTACTATGCACGCCAGCTCTCCGACATGCCCCATCTTGCAGGTTCCTCCTTGCACTTTCCCGGATTCAACAGGAACAGGTCCAAATTGGCCCAGCTATCACGCGTATCGATGTACTGGATAATCACGGCTTTTCATTCGTATTGTTGCGCTAATGCAGGATTTTACGCGGCCCAAACAGAGCACCAACCTGACAGGTGACGATACCAGTGTTGCGTACAACTTTCCGACTGCCATAGGCTCTCAGGATCCATAACTCCGCTCCCTCTTTTGTACTTTGATGTCAAGGTGAGGTCCCCTTACCCCCTCACTTTGTATTTTTGGTCAACATTACGCTTATTTAGCTCCAAGGGAAGTGAATTTCCCAGGAAGGCTTCGAATCTACCAGTCCGAAGGGTTGGTTGAGGGAATGATTATCAAATCAGAAGTCATCTCCCCGATGCTCTGGAGTCATGCACTCGACTCGGCAGACCTTGCGGAGGAATGGACCATCACATACGACGTGGGAACTAGCAACTACGTGATCAACCCTGCCTAATGCCAGAGTGGAAGCTGGAGTAATGGAATAGGTACGGCTGCATCACAATTGGGAGACGGTAATGTACTAATAGTCCATGTCACCCTCGAGTCCGAGCACTTTGTGAAGTGAATCTGTCGGTCGATTGTTGTACTACTAAATGATGTATGATGTCTGTACGTAGAGTCTTGAAAGAATAACGAGTTCCTGCCTTGCCATTTGCGAATATTCATGCTAGTGCTCAACTTGTGCGAAGCTGGCCATTGTAACTGCTATCCGAGAATGCCTGCCGCATTTCATTTAAGATGCGTGCAGCATACAGCCCTCGAACGTCTGGAGACACGCTCAATCAACGTACCTAAAGGCCCCATACAAAGTGTAACGACCCTCACAACTTAAGCAGTTGGATGCATCGATGATCCGACTGGCATTCCAATGTAGTAGTACATACAGACCCTGAACCGACTATGAATCATCCCACATATATTCGTACAAACGCTGGGTCAAGAAAAAAAGGACGAGGAAAGACGACTACGGTTCCTAGTTTGATGCCTTGGCGAGAAGATTCTTCGCTTCCTCAGTCTCCTCAACCTTCTTGATCTCCTTCTTAGCCTCTTCCGGATGCTCGCGCGCCCACTGGAACCCAGCAACGAGAGGGTAGTTGAACCATATCTCGTCTTCTGTTTTCGGAGCGAGTCCAGGGCACGGCACCGGCTCATCCAGCTCCGGGAACTGGACGCCAATTTCGTCAAAGTAAACCTGTTGGTGCTACGAGCCGAAAATCTGAAGAAACTGTTTCAAGCTCGTGGGTGGGGAGGGAGGCGGGCTACCGCTGAAATACTGGCTTGGGAGAGGGAAATACAACACGCCCGAGCGAAGCGAGTGAACAACGGCTACGAGGGTGAGGCCATGTACAAGGGGAAGCACAGGCTTGCCGTAGATGGGGGGAATGTTGTACAAGTTCTGCTTTGGGGATTTGTTTTTCTGAACAGACCAGGCCTGTGGTACGATGTCGAGGGTGTTGACAAGGTTGAGGTTCCATCCTTGGTAGGTGCCCGCGTTGTCCGCCTTGCGACGCGGGAATGTCTTAGTGAAGAGGTTGGCGAAGCCTTCGTTTCCAGGAGTGGATCCCGCGGTAGGATACGTCAAGGTGGCGTCGGCGGGAATGACACCGGCAGAGACCAGGGCAAGTGCGAGGGTGGGAGAAAGGGCGCCGCCGAGACTGTGGCCGCTAGTAATGAATGTGTCCCCACCAGACGCGTCTACATCGGTGATGAAGTCGAGGAGCGTCTTGCCTGGGCATGCAGCACCCTCTGGTGCTGGGGTGGTAAGTAGCACATGTACAGGGTTCGCTATCCCTGTTGCGATGTATGGGGTACCCCGTTTAATGGACGGTGGCCGAATGACAACAGGCGGGGCGGCAATTCCGCCAGCTACCCAGGCATTGAAGTCGGTGACAGAGTCCACTTTAAAGGCCTGGTTGAACCACACATCCTTGGACTCTTCGGGAGTGCCGGCAACAGCGATGACATAGGCCGGATGTACAGAGCCGTCCTCAAACTCGAGCTCCGGGTGAAAAGCAACATACCACGAGTTGCTCGGCCCAGTGGTATCGTCATCTGGCTTCTTCTTCCATACGACTGGCCCCCACACCAACTGCCATCCAGGAACGTCCTCCAAGGCAATATCCAACCGAAGTTGGAGTGCTTTCTGAAGGCACGCCTGTGTTCCATTATCAAAGTTGACAAGGTTGGAGGCGAGTGACAAAGAGAAGACTTGTTGGAAGACGTCAAGTGACATTTCAGAGACTGGATACATGTCATGGACAGGGCATCAGCACTCCAGAATTAGGGCAAGATGTAGTGAGGTAAACGTACCGTTGAGTTCCAAGGGGAATCTGCATCTACTGGACGAAGATGGGGCTTTTAAATACTCCGTCCGCAAAGTCCATAAAACCTTTTACGGTCTTTGTTCGCTTTAGTTGCAAACAGAAATAGAGCTGATCAGTCACATTCAATAGAAGCCATAAGGATGGATAACGTGAGTGGTACCGTGACTAAGATGCGGGATCAGAACCTCGTTCCAGAGACCCAAGCGAAAAGCTTCATTTCCGATTGAGACTGCTGTCAGATAAGACAGCCGGTGTTGTTCGGCACAGAGGCACAGAAGCCACGGGACCCTTAGGTTCCCTATGCATTCGTGCCAAGGCATTTACCAACAGCGGCGCAAATGGGAAGGGGAACGGTCTGATTCGTATGATAGTGACTTGAACATGACTCTGGTTAGGCTCCAAGGCGCCAAAGCTCATGGATTGAGATACTCTATAAGGAAGGTGTCAGCGCACAAGCCCCTCTGCGTACCGCGGGCTGTGCTGGTGCTTTATTTACGAATATTCAAACTCGGTTGCGACCACCTATTCGGGAGCGTTGCACGAAAGGAGACATACGGAGATTAAGACGAGCGATGTGGACAATATCAACCCCGACGTTCGCAACCTGCCCAGGCGGAAATATGAGGGGGATACAAGGGTTTTAAATAATAAATTTGGCTGGGATATGCTAAGTTCAGCCAGGAGCAAGGTCACGGGCAATAGCCAACCGCTTACTAACTCCAACTCCTCAGCCTTGATGTTGGATTCGACGGATGCCCTCAACCAGACGTACCTGAGGGAGCCCATACGTATTGTAATCGGCTTGAGAGGGTGGATGCGTCAATGACACGAACTTGCGCATTCCGACCAGCCTGAGGTAGATCTAACAGTCCGTCACGATCAAAGTATCAACTTGAATCTCAAACACAAGGAGATACCACATCAGCAAACTCGCAGAAAGGCGACACGAGATTATATACGGTCAACATTTGGGTCAGAATATGTGTGGGCCGCGTCCAGCACCAGTCTTGATACTATAGCATCAATTGAGGGCTGAGCGCCGTCATAGAAACCTGTTAGGAGTTATAACCCCGGTCTGTGTTCCGATTGGATCTGGAAGGTGACCTTGAGTGACAGGAAGACAAGTCGGCAGCCCGTGGATGGAGTAAAGTGTGGATGCGTGGTCCGTGTGGGTTCAAGCCGATAAGCCAGAAAGCGCTTGGCGTTGTCCTTGCAGATCGCTTTGGACACGGTCAGAAGAGAATTGTACGAGGATGAGGATGAGGATGAGGATGGAACATACCTTGAGAGGACTAGGTGATGGAGGAGGGCTAGCGAAGAAAGCCTGCCCGGCCGTCGATGATCATGATGAAGTCAAAGTCAAGTCGTGTGACGTGACGTGTCACTTTTGCTGTCAGAACCGGATCACTTGATCTGACTTGTGAGCATCCCACAGAAAAAGTCCAATGTGTAATTATCTAGTCCTACTAGTATGTCAACGTGATACCATGTATTGAACTGCATATAAGGTCGACAATCAGTGTGGTGATGCCATACCAACTCTCACCACAGCCACGCCACTTCGCCACCCATTGTTATGGCACTATGGTTTTCTAGTTTGATGCGTCGAGGAAAGCCTGCGCTTCCTCACTTCCCTCGACCTCCTTAATTTCCTTCTCAGCCTCTTCTGGGTGCTCAGATGCCCACTCAAACCCCGTAATGATAGGGTAATTGAATACTGTACCATTTCAATTGATTCGTCGGCCCCTGTGACGCGTGACATGGCTGACCAAATTTTTGCTTCGTCGTCCCTGTGACACGTTACGCGGGGGAATCCTTCGTCTTTGTTAATTTCATGATCGGCCGAGACGATGGGATTGTGGCTTGCGGGGAGGCCCTTGTGTGACGCGTGACACGGCGGTCCAAATTTTTGCTTCGTCGTCAGGGCCTGTGACGCGACGACGGGGAGATTTGGACTTAAAATCGGCGACTGAGTTCACTGCGAAGTGCTCTTCGGTCCACGCGTACGCGGATTTAGGAGGAGTGCCAGCGATGGCAATGACGTACGCCGGGTGCGGAGAGCCGTCCTCAAACTCGAGGCTCGGATTATACGCGACATACCACGAGTTGTCGGGTCCAGTGTGAACGTTGTCCGGCTTGTGCTTCCACATGACTGGCCCCCCATACGAGCTGCCACTCGGGGAGGGTAGAGGTCAGCGCCTGCAGAAGTTCTTTGTGAAGTTACTTGAAGGGATGCTTGGGTTCCTGTGACAGAATTGACGCGGTTGGAAATATTAGACAAGAAGAAAACTTGTTGGAAGACGTCGAGTGGCATCTCGAAGGCTACATACATATGAGCACATCAGAACTTGGGGGAAGCGTAGTGGGGTAGGCCTACCGTGAAGTTCCATAGGGAAGCTGGGGCTTGGTAGCAGAAATGGTCCTCTTGAGTACTCCGTCGATAAGGGACTCCTCCATTCTAATTCTGTTCTTGTCTGCTTGAATGGGATGGGACTAATGTTGATCATGCAAAACTGATATGTAGTACCTGTCAGATATGCATCGGAGGCCAGGAACGATACATGACAGTAAGAGTGGGATCATGCCCAGGTTGACAGAGCCTGAAGCCGGGGATTGCGGAGAATGACACACGACTTTCATCTATGGTCCAGACCGCCGGCTAGACATCAGGTATCACAGCCTGGGAGGTGTACGAGCCTTCGTTGCATTCACTGGGCGACTTGGTCGAACAGAAGGATAGACACAATCCAGGTTAGGACCTAAAAACTCACGGATGAAAATTCTCTAGAGGTAGTTCAAGAAGGCTCACCGGCCGTGCACAAACACCAAACTTACGGTTGTATGTTAGTTATCGTGATCCTTTCTTTATGTGCCAGATCTGGATTCGAACTTGAAAAGTCATGAACCACCTCTTCAGAGCATGCTCAACGGAAAAGAAGATGTGCTCTACGCCGACGCCAAGGCGTAGCTCTCTCAGTGCGGAAAAGTCTCACACCCATATAATGCAAACCGTAGGATCCGCATGACGGCTGTGGGATCAGTGCATCGGAGAACTGGGACTCCGCGTGCCTAGGGGAATTGGGTTCCCACCAAGCAGACGGCGTCCCTCCTCATCTGTGCCATTGCCATCTATACCTGCATCTGTGTGACCACCCCTTGACCACCCCTCGTGGAGGTCGCACGCCGGCGGCGCCAGCCCGCCCGCACGGTGCCCGGCCGACCCCTGCAAATAGGGCGCAGTAATACGCCCCATAGATCTGCTCGGATGGGAAGCGGTCAGGGTAGTGGTAGCCCGCTGACAAGAGCATTTGGAAGGTCGAGACCATACCCACATCGCTCTTTCTTACGTGTACCTAGCCGCACGGTACAGGCCCAGAGTCAGGCCCACACAGGAACGGAGTGGCATCCGGAAGAACCTTTCTTTTTTGGGAGAACAGAGCGCAGGGATAATTATCCATGATTCAACGTGGTGGGACGCACATTGAGGGAGAGGTGTAGCAAGGGTGCAGAGGTAGCGTATTCGACCCGAGGGACGCGGCATGGATGAACCAAGTGTGTCGCGGATGAGGCTGGCGGTTCAGCACTAGTGTCGAGTTTGTGAGCAACATAAACGACCGAGTGTAAGATGTCGTTCTTCCTGAAGCGAATGCGACTAGGTATCCAATAATTGACGTAGGTACAGTAAGGCAGTCTATAGATATAGTATAAATCTCCGTGGAATAACACCTAGCAAGTGTGAGACGACGTTCACCGTTCATCTCCTCTTTGCAAGGACTCTCGCGATGCTCGCCTTGACGATGCCGACAGCTTTATCCACGTCCCTCTTTGACAATGCCGCCGTGGCAGCAATACGAATCGTCGGGCGCGAATCGACCATCTCTTGACTCCTCAGATGCTTTCCACGTGTGATAAACACCCCGTTGGCAAGAGCATCGTCAACGATATCCTGCAAGACCCGCTCTTCTGCTTCGTGATCGGGGGCGGGAGGAGTAGCCGTGAGGTACTGTTGACTACTGCGGAGACAAAAATGAATGATAGGACTGGCCCGATGACCGATGACCGTAATCCCTTCGGTCTTTTCCAACATCGAACGAATGGTGTCGACGTTATCATGGAGAGCGGTGAGGACGGAGGGAGTATTTCGCAGGAAACTAATCGCCTCCGATGCAGAAGTGGCGAGAAGAGCTGGCATTGATGCAGAGAAGACGAAGGAAGTGCCGTTGATGCGCTATCAGATAGAAAGTTGATTATTAAAATGCTAAATTTATCGCGCACATGATTTACCTGATGTTCGGTGACGATGGAAGAACCAGCGCAGAAACCGCCGGACGAGCATAAGCCGTTAGCCACAGAGCCCACGAGCATGTCGATTTGTGTAGCCTGGACGGGTGGGTAATCAGACCACCATGTCCATTCAGTCCACCAAGGAACATACCGGAACGTTGTAGAGTTCGGTCAAGCCACGACCAGTTCGACCGACGGCACCAAAAGAAATGCTTTCATCAAGGATGAGCCGATACTTGTACTTGAGCTTAAGCTCAATCTGTTGAGCGTTTGAACACAGAAAATAGTAATGCATTATGTGACAAACCAGCTTGGGCAAATCAACCATTTCTCCATCACGTTCGAAGATACCTTCTGTGATGATGAAGCGACGTGTCAACAGACCCTTGCGCTTCTTTCTCTCCTTCTCAATGCTAATAAGAACATCCTCGAGGCTCTTGAGATCATTGTGGTCATACCACCGAATCGTCGAACGAGATATTTGAATACCCTTCTGGATGGCCAAGTTCACAGAGCGATCAGCGACGATGACATCTCCCCGCTTGCAGAATGCAGGAATGACAGAGGAGATGGTCGAAAACCCTTGAGAATAAAGGATAGATGCCTCCGTTCCCAGAAATTCCGCAATGTTGCGTTCTAAATCGAGGTGCACGTCTACCTGGCGTGTGAGCCGCACACTCTCGAGGTAGACGACTCGGACCCACCAATAGTTCCATAGAAACCAGGGGGACCGCAGCTTCCAAGACCGTATTTACGCAAGGTTTCGATAGCTTTTTCTTTAATCTGTTCGTTACCTGCAAGCCCGGAAAAGTTGAAGCTCGCCAGGTTGACGACTGTCTTGCCATTGGACAAGAGCTTCGGTTTGGGACCAATAGGGCCAGTAACGACGGGTACAGAGTTCAAGTCTCGTTGTTCCCACTCAGTCAAAGGTTGAACTAGGCTCTCGGGTGTCCACTCATCCACGAGTTCGTCGATTTCCTAAGCGCCGAATCAACAAAACGGGGCAGTGCTATCTCTGAAAACAGACCTTTTCAGAAAACTGAATAAAGTGTTTCCCCTGTTTGTCTCCTCGAGTTCGTGATTGCAGCAGCGTGCGGATGGCAAAAATGATAAGAATCAATTCTAAGATGGTTCGTCCTGGATCATTTTGGTGCGAAGACTTGACGTATCGTGCGACTACTGCAGAACCGGGAATTTTGTAGAACGTCGACTCGAGCCTGGTAAGGGTGTAGGCCAAGAGAGTGAGCAATGGTTCCAGAGTCGAGGAGGGGGTATCCGACATCGTGGTGGTCGTGAAAGCTGTCCAACACAGGCTTGTCTGGAAAAAAAGGTGATTACGTAAGCACTCCTATGCTAACGGCTTCTTCAACTGTTTCCACACATTCTCAAAGCATCCCGCGGTCAGGTGCTGTTTATTTTCGTCCAGGTGTGCTCAGATTATAGTGTGCCAGAGATGGCAACATCAATTCGACCAAACGCGCTACTGGCGCGTTCTGCACGGTTGAAGTACCAATTGAGGCTTGGTCATTATGAGCTCAGAATCTTGAAGGCATAGGCATTCCAGCCAACCTCGACATTGCACTCGCGATTTGATCGCGATCATGCAATGGTAGACGTGCCCAAGCATGAATCGTGTGATGATCACCCTGTCCAAGGTAAGCGAAGCTGATACTGCCGTGTCTAACAGTTGACGAGCAAGTGCAAACTGCTATCAGCTGGTTTGTCCTGCAGAAAAGTTTCTTTTTTTTTTACCGAAATGGGTCACCCTTGTTTGATTGGTTTTTCTATGTAGGACTTCATGCATTTCCCATGGTCTCTTGTCCCCAATACCTTGGGGTTGATGGTGACCGTTGTGACCAGTTGTACAGGGTCGAATCGCTTCGACGAACCCTGGTAGAATGTTCTGGTGAGTAGCTAAACGGGCGTACTACCCACCTCGCTGGTCGCTGAACTCATGGCGCCGTATGGAGGTAACTATGCATCCCCCAGTAGGTGGGCAAGGGACGATCCGGACTTGAGCAAACCGCTCTGGTATGAAAATTGTGCCATACTGCCATTGCCATATCCGTGAGGCATCCCTACCCAATGATAACGGGCCAACGCCTGATGTACAATTTGGCCAAACCCGTTTTGGACGCATCATTTTATGAAGATGGCTTAGGACGGTTCGCGACCCTGAACACACTTCATTCAGTATCTGGCGGGTTTGCTTTGGCCAATGTTGGCAACGCACGCCACATACTCGTACGTACCGCGGATGACAAACAAAGCAACAGCCGCCTTTCTTTCCAGTTGATCTATCAGTTGGAGCCCTCGGTTGCACACGATCTGGAGATGACACTCGAGCAACGTTTAAACGTAAGTACCGTAATACTACGTAGGGGGCAGGGTTTCGATATTTAATAATCCTAATTGTTTATCTATGGGAATGTGTTCGGCAATTGACAATGCAGGGGACAAATCAGAGTGCGCCAGCGTGCAACTTGAAGCATCGTGTTTTGCGAAGAGCTGGCATCAATGACATGTGAAGCCAAGTCTCACGGTAGGGAAGCTGCAGAGATCAACCCTGCTTTGTTGACCAAGACGTGCTTGACAGATCCGGTCTAGAACTCCACCACACTGGGATATGCGCAGAGCGGTGAATTCGAGCCGGTATACCGGTGATCTCTTCAAGTATTGTTAGTCTCAGCGTGTCGCCGAAGGCCGGGTCCAGGTAGTCTCACTCCCAGCGTCGCAGGGCATGACAGGTGCGACCGCTCCGAGTTTTTGAGGTCGGAGGCAAATGAATTAATGTCAGGTGAGCGCAACCAATCTTACATAATACGGTATTCATTGATTGACATGTGTGCAGTACCTTTTCTATGCGCTGGCACATGTTGTACATGCCTGCCGGGCGCTAGCGAGTTGATCGACAGAAAAGAATAACCAAGTAGGAGGTGAAGAATCGTTCCTGCAAGTTCCCGCCTGTTGCCGCAGGCGCTAGTCATTGTTCAGAATGACCCTGTCTGCTTCTCAAGCCCAGCATGGGAGTGACGTGGTCCACATTACTCGCGTGCTGATGGGTGTTTCAGGTGTGACACAAGTCCCTCGGTAATGTTAGCGCCATATATAGCATAACAATTGACATCTCTCATCATCAAATTCTCCTCGTCCGCGCCTCTCCCCCCAGTCGCTCTTTATACACTTCTTTGCCCGAGAAGATGTCTAACGATCTACCTTTCTTGGCGACGTTGCAGTTAAACAACTGCATTTCCGGTAAGGATGTTCACACCTGCTTATCGCGAACTGATTTCGATGGCCCACTGCAGTCGTAATTGCTACCGCTGTCGTCTATGATTACAGTGAGTGGTAACCTCACTCAGCCGAGTATTCTTACTGGAGTCTAAGTTCATAGTCATCACTTTTCCAAGAGAGGTACTGTGTGCTTTCCGGTTATGATGCAACCTTTCTCTTGCTCAAGGTCATTGCAGATAAACTATATTTGGGTTGGATGACTGACCTATCGATCGACATTGACTCTGATACCGCTTATCCTAGAATCAGCCCTGGACATGGGTATCTGTGTTGTTTTTTATTGTCCGTATCAGCGTCGTACATCCTCACTTATATTGTTACTAACCTAGCTGAAAGGTTCGTTATGTCGGACTTTGTGTAGCACTGTAAGTCATCCTGAATGATGACTAGAAAAGGAGAAGGCACTAATCGGATGCTCTACAAAGCCTTGAGGCACTTTGTGCGTACTAGACGAGCTACTGTTGAGACGCGTACTCACAGCCCTTCGAAAGACGGAAGCACTTTCATACCCGGCCCTACATTGGTATGTTGCAATTATATTGTGGCGAATTTCCCAGCTGATGAATGTACACAATGGTAGACGTGCGTTTCTACACACCCCTTCGTATTTGCTCTACCTATGCAGCCGCTGATACCTTTCGGCTAGGTGTGAGCGTGCTCCATTCATCCATTTAATGTGACCGAATCAATTACGAACCAAAGGTACTGTGCTCATAATTTTAATGAGCTGGGCGTTTGTCCCATTCCTCGCCGCTGCAGATCGTACGTGAATCTGTACCACAAATACCTTTGCTAAGTTCTTTAACCAGTGGTAATGATCTTGCGGGTACAAGCAATGTACCGAGGCTCCAAGCTCGTCCTTGGGGTGCTCCTTCTGTTCTATGTACCCACCATCCTCCTCCTCGTCATTTCCACGGGCTTCTATAATAACCTCCATACCCATTTGTCTGGTGTGTCAATTGCTTTACTACAAAACCTGCTCTTACCTTTCTCTGCTCAGTGAGCATTTCTCAAGTGTTCGATCTCGCTTACTGCAATGCGACATACACCTCCTTATCTGGACTCAATTTACACGCGTTCATTCCTAGATTCCTTCTCTCTGGCCTCATGGTAATTCTTGCTGTCGCTAGGCTGGTCACGGAATCTATCCAAATATACAAGGCGACAAAGCAGTGGCTACCCAACCGGTACATCAACCTGCTCGTCAAAGAGAGTGTCCTTTACTTCTTGGCGTATGTGCCTGCTCATGCCCTCTCTTCGTTTTACCAAATTAACTTTACGCCTGTCGATAGGCATCTACTCTACAATATCGACGCTGCCGTGCTCACCGCAGACTCGACTACCTTGGGGGTCTCGGGGTTAATACTATCTCTGTTCGCCTACATCTCTCTGTACACCCTCGCCCCTCGGTTCATCTTGAGCGTACGCGAGTTGTACGCCCGTGACAGTCGCCGGTATTTGCGGCGGGTGCCCGGGATCGACACTGGGTTCAGGTTTTCGGACCGGTCACGGAACAGCTTGACGGATGTGGGCTCTCGGATCAGGTTTGCAGATACGGAGGCAATCAATATGCCCGAAAGAACGTCGGAGAGATCATGGGGCGGTCATGGTAGTTAGAGTTTGGGAAAAGAGCGTTGGGGTGACGATGTAAAAAGATACTGTGCACAACGATCTGCATTGTTATCATGCCTCAAAAAATCGATACCCACTTTGGACACGTTGCCGTCATTGTGAGATTGAGTGGGCAGATCCGAGGCGTGTAGTGCCCGACACTGGCATGGTACTGCCAGAGTACGCGGCCTGTAGCGTCAGCGCAACCCCGGGCGTCTGGTCGCGAGACCACCTCGGACCATCGACCGTGTCTGACAATACAATTTTCGACGTGCCAGTGGCGTTCGATCAACAGTCGGATGTCGGCGAAGCTCAACATTCAAACGTTCACCGCCATGACATCAAACGCCTGTTTTCAGACGCGAAGGTCGGACGAGCGTTCTCGATATGCCAAGGACGTGATACCGCGGCCGGAACGCACCGGGAACCACCTCTCAGGAACACTTCTTCAAGTCTGTCTGTCAGACGCACTACTCCCCACATTGTCCTTTCTTGTGCATTCCAGTTTCTTCGAGGAGTGAACACTCGTACTTCGACATGTCGTCCGAATTGCAGTCAGCAGTGTCAAGCATCGTGGAGAACGACTACGCGACACGTGCGTGCGTCAAACGCTCGTTCTTGTGTTCTCTGGCGACCTCATCTATCTTTTCCAGTCGTGATTTTTACTGCTATCGGATACGATTACAGTGAGTAACGCATATCTGCTTATCATGATGCGCTTCCTCACCTTTGTCGTTGCCAGTTCTCACCTTTTCGGATGAGGTAGCCCACATTCACTCGTCTTGCATTTGAATATCTCACTAACAGGCGACTCACGTTCGCAGATTGAATACATTTGGGTTGGCATACTCAGACGCTTAGTTGGGCCAATGGTGTGTTCCTGACGTGACTGCAGAACAAACCCTGGACTCGGGTGTCCACCTTGTTCGTTCTTGTGAGTGGTCTAGAGCATTTTCACAACGCCGCGCCTGGCCAACGATCGTTTATAGGTTCGATATTTCGGTCTTTCCAGTTCCATGTACGTCAGCGCCTATTTGAATACACGTCATAGGCTAACTCGGCAGACCGGCTCATCAGGATCTTTACCCTTGGTATGTTCGAGAGTCAAAACATACGGTTCGTTCATCTGACCCAGCTGAATAACAGTGGGGAGTTCCTTCCTTCCTGGCCCTGCAAAGGTATTTTCTTACATTGTCTGGTGAAATACCTGCATACTTAAGCTACCCCTAGACGTATGTATTCACCCTTTGCTTGATACAGATCTAAATGGATAATACCCTCTAAACAGTTGTGAGCACGTTCATTCAATAATACTCGAGTTTCCTTTGTTCAATGTCTCTTCCAAGGCGAAAACATGAGTATTTTCGGTGAATGGGCAGTGTTTCTGTTCCTTGGCGTCACAGATTGTGCGTCTTTGTGCCGTTTGCTTCAATGTACGAAGCAACTCACTGACTGGTGATCGTAGTGGCGATGATCCTCCGTGTGTGGGCAATGTATATTCAGTCGAGGATCATCCTCGGCATCCTCCTCCTGCTCTACTTCTTGGAGATCATCCCGTTCCTAATCGCATGTATCACTATGAGCAGAAAGTTCCTAAGTACGTGACGCTCTTGAATCCTTGTCACATCTGCCTGTCGCTGCAACTGGATACTAACTGCCACTTGACCCATCTTTAAGTGGCTACCGCTCAAGTGCTCGACTTTTCATTTTGCGTATTGGAGTCGGGTTCACCCAGTTTCGCTGAAGTGAACGACAGTGCCCAAGTTGCGCTTGCTTCAATGATGTTTCTCCTCGTAATTACCAGATTCATCTGGGACTCGTTCCAGATGTACAAGGTGACGAGGGGGTGGCAACCTGGCCGTTACATGAACCTCTTCGCCAGGGAAGGGGTGCTCTACTTTCTCGCGTACGTCTACATATCGTCCCGTCTATCCCAACCGGTAACCGTAGACGGCGCTCACGCTCGACTCCCCGCGCTGCAGCATCTTCCTGTTTGCACTCGTCAACGTCCTGAATCTCAGCGGCAAACTCCCCGCAGCGGGATGGCAAGCACAACTGCTACTGGTCTTGGAATACGTGCCCGTGTTCACGCTCGCGCCGCGGTTCATCCTGAGCGTGCGGGCGTTGCACGCGCGCGAATTTCAGGGTGGGCTGCGGGATATAGACAGCGAGTTTGGTTTGTCGTCGGTGCTTGGGCGCAGTGTCGGTGCAGGTGACACGAGGATCGTGTTTGCGGGTTTGGGACAGAGCGGGGAAAGTGGGTTGGAGCTGGGCGAAGAGATACAGCTAGGAGAGAGGTAGTGGACTTGTGTGTGTGTGTGATGAGAGAATTTACTATTACTGCTAGGTCTCAAGTTCAGCTGCAGACGACCGGATTTGGCACTGCCGAACATAATACTTGCGGCTTGCGTCGTGATCACACTATAATAGTCTGGTCTCCAGTCTCGTTTGAACGGTAAACCACTGGTGGCTGGTGGTTGTCGCACGCCACGGGTAAGTATGCCTTGCCTGGACCTGAATGTATTTTATACCAAGTAATAAGTTGTGCATTGTCTGAGATTAGCTCTGCGGACAATCGCCATCACCGATGCCCGCGAGCTCATGTTACAGGGTTGAGTATTTATGTAATTCAAGAGCTGGAACGATACACCCATCGTTGTCGCGTAGAACTTCATCTAGGGGCATAACGTGGTTGTATCACGTCCTCAGCCACGCAGTCTTGGCGATTTTCTTGAGCCTCTTTTGCTCTTTAAATCGTTCCTGGATAGATTCGGGAGCGTCAGTACGTCCGTCCGTCGATGCGCATTCCGTCTTGAATCCGGCGTCTCCCGCGATGCACGCAAGAAGAGAAGATGATGAAAAAGATGAACTGGACATTCGAACACTCACCAAGTCCTTCTTCGTCGGTTTCTTCCTCTTCTTTCCGCCCGCCTCTTCCTCCTCTGCATGTCGTTGTTCTACTTCTTTTTCCCACGCTCCCATATCGAAGTAGAACTCGCTCATGCGTTTCATCCGTTCATATTCTGACAGGTGGGAAGGCGCCCGTGCCTCAGGCGCCGCGAATGCGCCGGTGCGCGCGTTGAATCGTGCACTGAAGCCTCCTGCATGTGCAAGAGAGGACGACCCGGCAAGAGTCGGGTCTAGGTAGGCAAGGGAAGGATCTATGCCCGCTGCAATGGCGCGCGCCTCGACGGAGTTGGGGTCGTAGGGATTGGTGTTGACGTTTCCGTCGAGACCATTTGTCTGGGCATCTGACGCTGTGTCTTGGGCGGCAGTTGAGGACGAAGGGTCAGCGGAGGATGGCTGGAGAGGATTGACCCAGGTTGTTTCGCAGGTGGATGCGTTGTAAAAGTAGTAGGCGTTGTGCTGGGGTGAAAAGATGGCTTGCCATGCACCGGCGGAGAGGGCGGCAGAGGTGGAAGCGAGGGTGTCAGGAGATGGGGAAGGGGTATCCTTTTCCTTGTGCTCTTGTTCTTGTTCTAAGGATGATTTAGTCTCGTCGGTCTTGGAGGACATGGTCGCCGATGAGAAGAATAGCTAAACTAATTATCGTTTCGATAGGTAGGGTAACAAAAATAAATAGTTTTGAATATTCTCTGACGCAACCATGCTCCGCTCGGCACTAAAGCAGTCATCCCGCCCGTCCTCCCCCGCGCTTGGAAACCCCTCCTCGCCACCTCCACATTTTAGTGCACCACAAAGGACGACGTCCGCCTCGTCGTTGTCGACATTCCCCTCCACCGTCTCGCCCTACCAGACAGGGTTCGGGCC